>JBBMKE010416908.1:0-11193 GCA_037834125.1 Lippia alba | reverse complement strand
TTTGATATTTACAAACCGCCATCTCCATCTAATTTTGAGTGGTTTTACGAATTTTAAGTGATTTTTCGGTATTTAAATACTCCACATGCAATGTAATATGTTTTTAATAAAAGTAAATTAATTTTTCTATTATTTCCGTCATTCTTTAAATTTTTTAATATAATAGAAGGTTGTCACTATTTTTTTTTTCCCCTTCAATCTTCTTATCACTTGATTTTGAGATAATGGGTTGAATATAATATATGTAATTACAAATTAGCTGAAATTATCTTATTGAATAAATTCTAGTTTGAAAATTTTTTATTTCACTTATGCAACTATGGTCCATAACTTTTCAAGTCATCAAGTTCTCCATAATTGATATACTAAATTAATAAAACATAGAAAATAAATAAACTCATTTCTTATGTATTAATACCCCAGCTTGAGGAAAACAAATAAGCAAGAATGAAAAAAGTAGAATAACAAATCAAATTGTTTCAAAAAACGATGATGTATCAAATAATTCTAAGAATCATAAGGATTATTTGCATTTGACGGTCTTGTGAGAATAAAACTTAGGATATTTTTAGTCATAATCTCTCAATTATTGGATCATAATTTGTTAGACAATGACTAAGATAATGAAAAACTAATTTACTCTTATTAAAAACACGAGCACATCATGGGAGGGGTATTCAAACATTGAAAACCACTTAAAATTGAATGGGGATGGCGGTTTTGTAAAAATTGTATAAATGAGATGGTGGTTTTGTAAAAATCTTATAGATGGGATGGCTGTTTGCAACAAACATAAATTCAGATGGCAAAATGTAAAATTGAGTATAGTTTGGATGGTGAAAAATATTTATCCCAATTAATAATGTTTTTCCTTTATGTCTTTTTCTTTTCTTTTTTTTTCCCAAATCCCCTTTATATCTTTTTTTTTTTTTTGAAATAGAGGCCCTGCCGCAGGAGGGTAAACATCAAATGCCACCACAACCATCTAAAACCAAATCAACAAGGAAAGAGGGTAACACCGTACCACTTACGCAGGCCGGAGCCGCATTACGGGCTAACGTGTGAGTCACAACATTGGCCAAATGACGCACATACAAAAAGGAATAACTAGAGAAAGAAGAAGCACAAAATCTAATGTCTTCAGTAATGTTCCCAAGAGAAGAGCAATCAACACCAGAGGAGGAGATCTTGTTAATAAGATTCAAGCAGTCACTCTCCACCAAGATAACATTCCAGTCGTTGGTCTTAGCAAACTCCAAAGCCTGCAGCACAGCAACAACTTCAATGGCTTCGGGCTCCAAAAAACTCTCAAAATGGTCACTCTTCCAACCCAAACAACTACCCAAGTGGTCACGAGCCACCACTCCAATCCCAACCTCGCCTTTATCCACAAAAATTGCTCCATCCACATTAAGTTTAACAGTCCCAGGCAACGGGGGAGCCCAAGAAATAGGCTGTAAGAAGCCATCCACACGAGGAACAGAATCCCGATTAGTCGACGAAGGAGAATTGCAAAACGAAAGAGCAAAATCAACAAGCTCATCCGGACGCAAAGAACAATTTTCAGTCAAGGACTTGTTCCTAAACCACCACAAACCCCATAATATTAAAGCGAATTTCGCACGACAAAAATCATCAAAAGCAACAAACACTTTCTCGATCCACTCGTGGACTCCCCCATCAAAGCGAGAAATGGGAGTCCAAGGGAGGAGCGAGATCGCCCAAACGGGACACAAGTCTTGAACAAGTCGGGAGGATATCGTGCAAGACTCACTAGAGAAAAACACGAACTTTCGGAGCCACTTGTAATTTCCAAATCTTACTCCACAACTGGCTAAACTTATAACTGGACGAAGAAGCACGATGAGCCCCTTCCAAAGCCAGGGCCACCTGATAGGCGCTTCGAACAGAGAAGTGCCCTTTATATCTTTCAGTGCTATGTTATTTGCACAATTTAAATAATTGGGGATTATTGTATTTGTTCTTTCGGTCCTTTTTTTTTCCCCCAAATTCGAATATTACAAAAATTCATTATAAGAAATAAAAATATTCTCTCAATCCGACTATTCTACTTGATTTCAATATACCTAGTTTTGTTGATTAATGTATTGATTTGACGATTAGTACGAATAATCAGTTAATGACATTTTCTCTAAAGTATCAAATATCGGCTCCAATAAAATTGATTTTCTCTAACGTATTGATAAGGAGTTTGTTAATCAAATATTTTAGAGCAAGATGAGTCTAATCAACCCTAGTAAGAATTTAATTGATACGGTAATTTTTTTATATTTTATTTAAAAAAAAGATTTATACAGTAATTGAAAAGTACCGACTCTTATAAATCAGTAAGATCTTGCTAAATAAATCGACCATATTTAAGCTTTCGCAAATTATTTCTGTAAATTCTACGCTAAGCCCATAGCCCAATCAAAATTAAATACTTTAACCTCTGGAGATTCGGCCTAAACTAGCTTTTCTTTTTCTTTTTTTTACTAATCCATGTGTGCTAGTGCTAACGCGATGATTACCTAGTTAGTTGGATTATTAGGTTAAATCATTAATTTTACATTTCCAATAATCGGACCCTAAATAATGATTATGTATTTAAGCTTTCATTCAAAGTCACTGTGTGGGCGTTTGTGTGTCACTTATTCAATCCATTAATCCAACTTAATTAATTCTCAATTATAAAAATGTCACACCTTTTCAAATTTCAGAATGAACACAGAATAAACTTTGTCTGATATATTTGATAAAAAATTAAAAACTCGTGATGTACATGACTTGGTCTAATTTCGACATTCTGGTTATATAATTTAATCTCAATACCCGATACATATAAGAATTATCTTCAACTGTCCGAACCTTTGTTTGCACGAATGCAGCCTACTATCGTTTCTACACTTACTATATATATGTATGCTTTCTTTCTCATCATCTGTCCACGAGTTGTGACCCAATTTCCTTCTCTTATACTATTGCCGCAACATAAGCTGCAATTAACAGTTAAGTTAATAACCTCCTAAGTCCTAAGATACATGTGCACATACTTGACTTATGCTAGTGCTAGCTAGTATATATAGCTTGCCGGTCTGCATATTTCCCAACTAACTTTTCATAATGAGAATTACAATTCGCGTTTTCCTCAAACTCCAGAAGTTATCGTTGCATTAGGAGAAAAATCGCTACTCCTAGAGTCTCATTCCTTCAAGTTCTTCTTCAAGTTGCTTTCGATCCTTCTTTTTCTTTAGATTTCTTGTTCGATAATGACAACGAAAAAAGCCATTGCAGCTTACAAGAGGAATTGTATTCTGTAAAATAAGGTGATGATTCTGTTTTAGAGTATTCTACGAATGAAAATCTTATGGGATGAGTACTACAATTTCCGTCCGCTACCTTTCTATATGCATCCTACTCGTTGTACATGTGGTGTGATTGACACTTTCAAGGTGTATCAACAAATTAATTGCGTAATTCGTTTTCTTAATGGCTTGAATGACAAATTCTCTGGATTGTATCACAAATAATGCTACTAGATCCGTTTCCTGCAATTACTAAAATTTTCTCCATAATAGTACAACTGGAAAGACAACTCTTTATTTTCTCATAATACGAATCATTTGCTGCACAAGGTTTCAGGCCTATTGCACAGATGACTACGTCTCAAAGGGCTAGTTCATCAAGGAATTCAAATTTTCAAGGTTTTCTGGCAGGGGACAACGTTTCAAAAATTACAATAAGCTCCCTGTGAACAGTGGCAAGATGTGCCAACAATATCGTGGTGGCCCAAACCATACAAAGGCTACATGTTACAAATAACGTAGATTTCCGCCCAATTTCAATTTTCGAAATTCTATTGTTGATGCCTTATACACTCAAGATTCTCAGGCTCAAGAACAATCTGACAATCAAATTCAAGAAAGTCAAAATGTCAGTGCTTAATTGCTTGTTAATTCACAAGAAACTAATCAAGTGTGTTTCACTCAGGATCAATTCAATAAGTTAATTCACAAGAAACTAATCAAGTGTGTTTCACTCAGGATCAATTTAATAAGTTGATGACATTGATTCAGCAACAGCCTGATCATCAGCCAACTCGCCGTGTTAAATTACATATGCTTTTTTAAAAGTTTGTTTGATGAGCTTAAATCCATCACTCAAATATTTATTACATCAAAACTTTCGTATTTTTTTTACACCCAACGGCCTGAAGGCCAAACTAACTCAAGTCCGACTCAACAAAACCAAAAACAAAAGCAGGAATGTCAACTGAACCAACGCAGGCCGAAGCCGCATTTCTAGCAATAGTGTGGGCCACCTTATTGGCACCACGACGAATAAAAGAAAAACGAACGTCTTCAAAAGTGGCCGAGAGCCCTTTCACTTCCTCAATAATGTTCCCCACCGGAGACAAGTCCGGATCAGCATTTTGGAGACTTTTGATAACATTAAGACAGTCTCCTTCTATGACGATCTTCCGCCACCGAAAATCTCTAGCCAACCGAATAGCCGAGAGTGCGCTCAAAGCCTCCGCAATAGTCGGGTCCAAGCAGTTTCTACGTCTATCCATCTCCCAACCTACACAAGATCTGAGATGATTCCGAGCAACAATACCAATCCCAATCTCATCCGAATCCTTAAAACACGGCACCATCAAAATTCACCTTAATCCAACCATTATTTGGCTTCTCCCACGACACCACATCATCAGATCTACCCAATAATCTTCCCGCTTCATCAACACTGGATATAGGCATCTTACATTGATCCACTAATTCCAGCAACATATGGGGTTGGGTCCTAACTCCCTCCATCCTCACTTTATTTCTTGAATTCCAAATAGTCCACATAGTAAGAGCTAATCTCTCTCCATCCACATTATTTAGCTGCTTCCACGCTTCCAAAAGACCATCTCTGATATTATGCATGAGTCCGATAATTAGCTGCCAAGGAACCGAAGCTAAGGCCCACACTTACCTTGCAAAGTGGCACCCAAATAGAGCGTGGATTGTGTCCTCTACCTGGAAACCGCAAGTAACGCACCCCGGATCATCACCACAACGACGTTGACTCAAATTCAGTCCAATTGGTAAAATATCTTTGCAACACCGCCACAAAAAGTTTCGCACTTTCGGTGGAACATTCAACCCCCAAATACTCCTCCAAACCCCATGTGTTTCAAACGCCACCGAAGCAGCCCTATCTCTCTCGGCCAAATCTTTAGCCAACCGATAAGCACTCTTAACAGTAAAATGGCCATTTTTAGAAAAATGCCAAACAAGTACGTCCCTGCTTCGAACCGTGCTCAACGGAATATTCAAAATCAGTTTTGCATCACGATCATAAAAAAACATTACCAATAAGTTCCTCGTCCCACTTTTGCAGCCCCGGAATCATTAAATCACTCACCCATTCCGGAGAGATACTCACTTTAGGTTTGAAAGTCGGCCGGAAGTTAGGCGGGGAAGGAAGCCATCGGTCTCTCCACACATTAATATTAACTCCATCTCCCACGCGCCATCTCGATCCTGCAGCAATTAGAAATCTCGCTTCATGAAGACTTCTCCACGTAAAAGACGGTGACCTCCCCAATTGAGCATCCCAAATATGAGAATTCGGGAAGTACTTAGCTTTGAGAATCTTACTAATCAGCTTATCCGGATGAGTATGAATGCGCCACAGTTGCTTAGCAAGCATGGCTAAGTTAAATGCCTTGAATGATCTGAATCCGAGACCCCCCGCTATCTTACCCTGACTCAACTTCTCCCACGCCACCCAGTGAATGTTCCTAGCCCCTCCATTACTCCACCAAAACCGAGAGATGATAGAATCAATCTCCCGAATCACATTCTCCATCATAAGAAAACAGTTCATCGCATAAGAGGGTATAGCCTGTAAAACTGCTTTGATTAAGACTTCCTTACCCGCATTAGAAAGAAGCTTTTCCGAATAACCTGTGGCCCGTTTTCGAATCTTAGAGATAACCCCTTCAAAAACCTCTCTTCTTGATCTACCCACCACTGAAGGCAACCCCAAATACAAATCCAACTTATCAACCCGCCGAACACCAAGAATATTAGCAAGACACACGCGAACATCCTCAAGGCAATTACCGCTAAACATCATAGAGGATTTCTGCATGTTCATCTCCTGCCTCGAAATACGACTATAAGTCTCCAACACCCCACGTATCCCTTCTAGTGCTTCCGGGGTAGCCCTTCCACAAATCATGGTGTCGTCAACAAACAACAAATGTGAAACAGAAGGAGCATTCCGATAAACCTTCACACCGAAAAGGGTCCCACGGTCCTCAAGATCCTGCAAAAGTACTGAGAGGACTTCTGCACAAAAAAGGAACAAATAAGGGGAGAGAGGATCACCCTGACGGATGCCTCTCCCTGGGACCAGTGACCTAAACTCATTACCATCAAGTAAAAACGAATAGAAAACAGAAGTAATACAGGTCATAATTCGGTTAATGAAAGCAAAAGGAAAGCCAAACCTGACCACACAAGATTAATAGAGGTTTGGCCTAAAACACTAACCCACAAAGATTAATCATCTACCTAAGTCATACGACTTAGGAATTTTGTAACCAAATGATTTATTGATAACCAAGTACACAAGAAACAAAGCAAAGGAGAACTGGAACCTGTTCAAACACAATCAGGTTCAAATCAGTCCACCCAAAGGATTCTCAATCTTCCTAACAAGAACTACCCACCAAGAGCAAATAGAAGTCTCTAAAGAGGTGTCACAAAGTAGTATGAATTAGAAGCGTTGTAAAAAAAGAATCAAGGAGTCTCTGCTGCAAATGTCCGAGGTTATATAGGAGAGAACTAGCCGTTGGAAATTTTGACTTTCCAGGTTTTGTTCCCAAGAAAAGCAACAATTCCAAAGTTTGTTCCTGCAAATAAGATAGATAAAATAATAATAGAAAATCTTAATCATCAAAAACAAAATAAGTCATTTGAATGTTCCAGCTTGGTTCCGGAGAGACTAACAGTTAACAATAATAAGATTAAATACTTTTTGCACCCAATATTTGAGTCAATAATTAGTTGCACATTATTTGAAATTAAATTGAGAGTTGATGTTCAATATATTCGGACAAAATAACACTCATGAATGAAAGACACATTATAAGAATCTTACCAACAGGTTTCACAGTTCTTGCTCGAGTTATTTACGCCATACCCCCTGTGTTAGGTGAAATGGGCAAAAAAAAACCCTGTGTTACAAATATTAACACAAAAAACCCTATGTTTTCAAAAATTAACATAAAAAACCCTGTGTTTTCAAAATATTTGTATGGCGAACCCTAACATAGGGTTTCCAATGCAAATATTTTGATAACACAGGGTTTTTTGTGTTAATTTTTATAACACTGGGTTTTTTTGTCCATTTTTGAAAACACAAGGTTTTCTATGTTAATATTTGTAACACAGATTTTTTTTGCCCATTTCACCTAACACAAGGGGTATGACGTAAATAACTCGTTCTTGCTCATCATTGGATACTCATTAGGCTGAATCTTCACCGAAAGACAAATTCTGGAGAAGACAAGAGACGTTTTCTTTTCCTTTTCCATGGCCGTCATCATCATTTTCTTTTGCTTTCTCACAGCAGGGACAAAAGTCTTTGTCATGCAGAAAATTCACGATACAATGATAATGAAAAGCATGATTGCATCTTAGACGAGCTATTTGAGCCCCCAATACCGGCCTACACTGACAAATACCGCATACACTCATCAACCTGAGCCCCTCATCGACATCTTCCATTCTATTATTGGCTATAGACAAGAAATAAGCCATGCGAAACTCATCAACGGGTAGCCTCCTTAAACATTTTACGAGCCGCAGCAGGAGGAAACCAATATTCAACAAGCCTGACTAACCACTTAATACTCTGTCAAAAAAAAAAAAAAAAAAAAAAGAAGACTAACCACTTAATATTGAAAAGGGAGTTGGTTGCATTTCATTGCCTACAACGTATAGTTTCTCCGAACCGAGTATCTCTTCACCTTCTGTTGTCCTCACGATGAAATTGGTTCTGAGCTGGAATAGCAAAGTTTTGGTTCCAATTGATAGCTGGTAGATGCAACGAGGAATTATATCTTCATCCAACCTAAATCTGTAGCGATATTGATACCCAAAACTATTGCGTTCCAACACAAAATCATTGGGTTCCATCTGGCTAACTGATACGTATTCGTATCTCAAGAGACTTTAGAGCAGTCTCGGACTCGTAAGAATAAGGGGATGAGAAATAGGGATAATCCGGTAGAGACCGACCGGCCGGAGAAATTGTAAGGGGAGGAGAATTTAGAGGAGAGGGAGAAGAATAATCCGGTAAGACCCACCGGCGGGAGAAGTTTGAGACAAAGAGAGAAAAGAGAATTAGAGATTGAGAAAACTGTTTTGTTATTTCTGATTATGAAAACCACGTAATACAACCAACTATATATAATTAAAAGATATAAGATATCCTAAACTAATTTGACTCTTAAAAGGAAAAGATAATTACCTAATAATAATAATAATAATAATAATAATGATACTAATCTACTACTAACAAAATCTGCATAATCTGTCGATCTATCCTATTTTATCTTTTGATATCCCATGTGATATTTTTCATCCTTGATATCTTTCTTGATACATTATATCTTCATCCATATCAGATGATCTAACTTTCTATGGGCACTAGTGAGTCTTTATTAAAAAGTAAAGTCTTTAATTCTTATCCAAATAATCAATGTTGGGAAAGTGAGAAAAGTTTTAAATTTGAATATGAAAAGCAATATATATTTTTTTCGGTCCAAGAATATGAAAAGCAATATGTCTGGGATCGGATCATCCCACAAAAATGAGGAAGGGACAATAATTGAGTTGTTTTGATAATAATTGGGTTTCCATCTTCTTTGTCACTTTTATATTTTATCTCTTATTTTATTTTTTAAATATCTAATTATGGACCATACCTTGAGATCTCTAGATTGAAACTAACACTTGATGACTGAGTTGCAACGAAGCTCATATTTTATTAGAGTTGTGGATGTTTCGAAAATTTGAATTTATTTGTAGTCTAGTAATAGTTTTAGTCATTTGAAAAAGAGAAAGTGTTTGTTGATATAATATATATCGCTGCACCTTGCAATTTTGAAAATTTTTGGCATAGAAGCTAAAGCATATTTTTGTTGGAAAATTGTCAACAATTTTTAATGAGTGGTTATACTATTTCCACCACTAAATAATTAATTTGTAAACGGTATACCCAAAGCAATAATTAAATTTTTAGGTTAAAAAGTTTTAATTCTCAGCTCAAACTAGAATATAGATTAGCAGAATACTATAAATTTGCTATATGGTGATTGAGAATCAAACATACAAGGTCTCCGACTAATTGAATCTCATAAAAAAAAGGAAAACACAATTAATGGTAGGGCAAATTACATCTACCACTATGACGTTAGGCCCGATTAGAAACTAATCCTTCTGGTTTCATTTTTTTACCAATTAGCTTGAAGTTTAATTTGCTTTGAAGTCCCTAAACGAAAAGTAACAAAAGACTTCTTAATTATCCCTAATGTTTTACATTAAAATTTTATTTAAAAAAATTAGAATTATTATTTACTAAATTACCCTTATCTATCTACCTATCCCATCTTTCACCGTCTCATTCTCCTTCTCACGCTCCTGTCTCAACTGATTGGATATCCACATTAAGGTTGGGGATTCAACCTTTCCGATAGCATCACAATTGGCAGCATACAATACCCAATCAAGCTCACACACTTGTACATATCCAGATTCCCGCTTATTCGATCCCGGTGAGCATATTGAATACGGCGTACAGAAACATTGACGTCATCGTCACCCACCCTAGTATGATTCCGAAATGCAGTTTCCCGGTGAGGAGCTGGAACAGTCCAACGTCATTAGAAGTTTCGGAATTTTTAGTTTCCTGTGAGTATAAGAAATACAGTGATTTTGGAGAGGAGAAACTGTTATATGTCGATACAATCTTTGTTTCTCCCCTTCATGCTTAGAAAAGTTCTAGCATAAACCTGGTTATTCATCAATTTCAAATCAGATGGAAATGTTGTAAAAATGTCTGATGATTTCTTATAATTTCAACTACAAAATAAATAAAATCTAAGAACATACTAAAAATCAATAATTAAATTTCAAGGTGCAAAAGTTGAAATTCTTAGATTATATACTAAACAGAAACTATTAACACGAAATATCAACATACTAAGCAGACATACATGACCACATTCCAACAAATAAAGCAAAATAAACTCGTGATCTGCACTTGAAAAAGATCAAGCACCACAACAACATGCAAACTCAATCATATACGGTGAGCACAGGGATCAGATTCAAGAATTGGAGTTTTACTAGTTTCTAATCCAAAGTATGCTGCCACTAATCTTAGTTTGTACCAATGCTCATAACTATTCAAGCGCAACTAATTTACACAACTCAAAACACATTCTTGGTTGGACTCTCCCTACCTATACAGAAGGGGGAGAAAGCTCTACAACAGTACAACCGCAATCTCTCTCAAAGTTAACTTCTTCAACTCATCCTATAGTTGTAATCTCATAATAACAATTATCAAGTTCACTTCATTCTATTATGCAAAAGCAGAGAATTCATAAGGCAGTGAAAGATTGAAGGGGAAACAGAAACAGAGAATCCGAATATCTAAGATATTTAGATTTTGAATACGCAGAAAACAAGAAACTGACACAAACCTACATACTAATCATCACCAAAACATCTCTATTTACTAGACTCCAATTGGTAATCACTCTGCACCTCAGAAAATGTCAATTTCTATTTCGATTGGAAAAGATAAAAACAAACAAAAGTTAATTAAGAGAAAGAATAACCAACAAGAAGCTGAAAAACGCTGCATATATATAATCAGAACCATCCAATCAATTTCCATCCAATAATAATGGAGTTGTTTTGATAATGATCTGGTTTAAATCTTCGGTCTCAATTTTGTGTTTCATCTCATATTTTATTTTCTTAATATCTATTAAAATATTGGTACTCAAATAATTCATTTCTCTAGAATCATCTACAAATATTTAGATAAGGAAAAATTACATTTTTCGTCCTCTACAGATGCACTTGTTCGATTTTGGTCCTGAACTTTTCACTTTTTTCA
>JBBMKE010416898.1:0-11193 GCA_037834125.1 Lippia alba | reverse complement strand
TCATATGTGTGTAGGATTTGTAATGTTTTGCAGCAACACAAGGAAAGTATTTGTACCTAACTTGTGGGGGTTTCCCTAAATGTGTAATGTGAAGAGTTGAAGTAGTAGTTATTATAAGGTAATAAAGGGATGAGTATTCTTCAATTTACATGTATTTATTCATCTTTGGGAGGAGTGATTGACCAAACAATAAATTTAATATATTTACAATATCATTGATTAAGTTTGAGTGCATAAAGGAAAACAATTACTTTAAACTTGTTGCATGATTGATGCATGTTGTAGAGAAACTAATTGATCAAATAGGTCAACACAGGTTGGTTTAACCGTTTAAAAGTGGTTAAATATTTCTTTTTCAAAAACAATGATTTGGGCTCGGATCCCACTAATCACCGAATAGTAACTGATAGAGATTGATTTAAATAGTTAAAAGGTTATTTCTTACATGGTTAAATGGTTCTTTCTCCAGGTAATAATTCGAATTAAAATTTCTCTTACCACTTGGGAGTATGTGTTTAATTTTTTTTAAAAAAATTCAGAAGTGTGGTACAATTAATGCATGTTAGCGAGAAACTTACCGATCAAATAGTATATATAGATAAACTTTAATTCTTTGAAGAGGCAAATATTCAAAATATTTTCCTAAATATATATAATTTAAACTCTTGCAAAGTGTTCCTATTTTGTATTTTAATAAAATGTGGATACAAACAATATAGGTCACTATAGGTGCATGCATAATATTTGTGGTCATTATTCACGTTTGCCTATCAATTAATTGGAGTTTTGCTACGAAGCCAAATCATGCAATCAAGTCCGATAAGAAAAAGTGTTGGAATAGTGACTGAATAGATCCAAATAGTTAGGACTTAGGACTACCTAGTGTGTGATGCTCGCCATCAACGATGCTGGCACTTGACAAGTCAGTTCTGTTGTTTTGTGTTTAGTATTTGATGAGACAGGATCTAGAGAAGAGATGAAAGAAGTTAATTGAGAGATAGGCATGGTTTGAAGGTTTCCCTATTTGTAAACCATTAGATACGGTTACTCTTAGTATTTTACCCGAATTGTCAATTATGGTCATTTTGCAGAATTCCACAAAACCCTAGCAGTCTTTTCTCTACCAACTACTGCTATTTTCCTCTTATCAGCCATCCTTTATTGTTCTTTCTTATTATTTTTATACTGTAATTGCTATAGAATTATTGATAGAGGGATTACACTACTGTAACTACATTGTATTCAGAAGACAGAGAATCACAACAATCTTACATCTTATTTCAATTCATTGTATTTTATTACTTTTATTTATTCCTACACTTATTTCTTATTGTTTTGATCATTTTCTTTTTTCAGCTTGACACAATCTCAATTTCCTGCATCAAATAAATTAATTGGTGTTAGTCGATTTTTTCGGCAAACATCATTGGCGTCGTCTGTGGGAAATCGATTAAATCGAGCGAAGGACGTGAGATAGTTCGAAATTTTCATGGAAACCCCGATGTTTTCGGCCGACTCACCAGCTCCGGCCGTCATCAACACCGAAAACGCGACAGGCGAAGTGTCAAGCCAACCCCCTATCATGAATCCTCCTATGTTAACCGACTCCACCCTGGTCTCGGTAACGGGAGTCATACCACCAGCCCGGGAGGACCAGGACGTACCAGAATCGAGCATTGCAGGTGGTCGGATGAACCAGCGCCGTGAGAACCAGGAGGTCGAGGGTAGAAACCCCCTCCTCCCTCCAGGTGCAGGGGGTTCCCCACCTGGAATAACCCCCCTGCCAGAAGATTACGCCCACCTGCAAGAATTGGAAATCAAGGGGATGACCAGCAGGCCGTGGGGAGGCTAGCAGGACTGCAAACTCCGTAGCCCTTCCCCCAACAGGGTACCAGGACGGACGGACCTGGAGGATCTGGAAGCGGGACACCACGCCCTGCTGGCACGCTACGCCTCATAGTGACCGGGGTACAACAATGGATCAAACAGGCTGTTGCAGCAGCTACATCAGGCCATGACAAACTGACAGCCCTGGAGCGAGGAACTACCCTACCCCCATACGCTACAGAGCCAACCGCTAGGGGGACAGCCCCGCCTCCAGCTGGCAGAGGCCTCCCTCCAGGTGTGAACCCCCCGATGGTTCACGTGGACTTGACGACTAGCGTTCCTACCAATAAAATCAACATCAACTCGAGCGTGAACTGGCAGGGAGCAGGAAGAATTCAAGCACTCGGAGCAGGGGGGCCTGCAACATAGCAGATAACACCACCCCTACCCTAAACCTGGAGGAAAGCTGGGCCGCAGCCAGGAAGGGCCCTGCAAAACTATGAAAATTACAAGACGTAGAAATGCTCAAAACCTGGAAGACTTTTCTGCTAAACAGACAGGCAGCCTGCGTACCTGGTAGGCTGATAGAGAAGAAAACACATTAGAAAAACTTCCAGGTTATGTCACTCCTATTTTCAAATTCGAGAATTATTTACGTACATTCCTCATATGTGCCCTTATGTGAAAAAATGAGTTATGATCTATGTGATTACAAAATGCTTTATAGTTTATTGAAATAAGCATCTCCACGAAATATGTGAATCTTTGTTATTGTGTGAAAACAACATGCTGCTTGAATCATATGTGCATCTTATGGTGAAACTAACGCTTGCAAAAAGCTTATGCAAAGCCCCCGCGGCTATATCACTAAGAAAAGTCAATATCCATTGATTATGGATTACTTATGCAAAGCCTCCGCGGCTGTATTATTGAGAAAGTTGAAAATCCATTGATGACGGATCACGTATGCAAGGCCTCCGCGGCTATATCACCGAAAAGTCGAATTCTGATCACCCGGGTTAAAGGGGGCACACAAATAAGTCCCTCTTGTAAAGGCGCGTTGATGACGCATATGCCTTGTAAAGAGATCAAAGACAAGCTCTTGGGAGTGAATATCCACCTGCTCCTACCAGTTGGGTTGGCCACCTAGCTGGAAGGAAGCATTTATTGTTAGGGCTGGAAGAACACCCTTAGCCTGATCTACAACCAATGAAAATATTTTATAGAAAGCCCTGAAATCCACTCAGGTAAAAGAAAAAAAGCTATTCGAATGTGTGCTTGATGGAAATGAGCAAAAACACAATCATCAAAGCAAAAGTTCAAAATGAGCTCGGCCAAGAATCGAAAAACATGCATTGTTCACATCCGATAACATCATCGGGCCATCAACAACAACAACAACAAAAAAATAAAAAATATATGTGTGCTAAATACTAGAGAGAATGTTCAAATTCCTTGCAGGTTCAGGAAATTCAAAGGAATTCAAATTTCCCTTACATTGCTGACTTTGCTGGAAAACTAGCTGCTCTGGCAGACGAAATCCTAACAAAAAGAGTACTAGCCGAAAAACACTGGCAGGTAGGACGCAGAACGCCCTGCTTACGGTTGTTCAGCTTTGTTCCTGCAGCTCCCCGCTACTTGCTCCACTTCCTGCTTCCAAACCTGGAAGTTTCACAAGAAGCTCAGCAGGATAACATTCCTGTTGCTGATCCCAACCTCCTGCTGCTGCGCTAAATCTGAAAGTCTCACCAAAGAAGAAATGAATCTTTTTAACGAAGCTGGCAGAACGCTTTCGGGCATACCAAAAGCTGGCAGGACGCCTCTGGGCATAGCGAAAGCTGGTACTCTGGGCAGAATTGCAGTTAGAAGAACGACTGATGGAGGTACAATCAGCTGGAAGTCTAATAGAAGCTCCGAGCATTCCTATTGCTGATCCCAACCTCCTGTTGTTGTGCCGAACCTGAAAGTCCCACAAGAAGCTTAGTAGAAAACGTTCCTACTGTAGACCCCAACATCCTGCTGTTGATTCTAGGCACCTATGCTCGTTGAAGGATGCTGGAAGGAAAAACAACAATCACTTTTCAATGTGAAGCTAAGATTAATCACAAATCATCATCAAGATGCAAGGCAACCGGCTAAGAAGGAGAAATTGAAGCCAATTCCAACATATTTTTATTACAAGAAAAAATATAAGTAGCCTTTGCAACAATGAAGCAGCAATCCGACATATACATGCTCGAGATACAAAAAGAGAAAACTGCAATCTTCTCAAGAAGCTGGAAATGTATCACACGCACGCAAATCCCATTATCACAACTGCAAGTCGTGCACCAACCTGTCATCAGAACAGCAATGTAATATGAGTGACCCAAAAATAGATGCGAGAGGGAAAAACAAACAACCAAGAATTGCAAGCTTCACCTTTAGCAAGCTAGAACAAACATCTGCGAGAAGATCCCATCAATTCAATGTCAAGCACCAATTCACCAACAAATAATAGCACATCAACATACCAACAAACAAGCAAAAGAAATGAGATTCTGATATCTTTTTCAGCAAAAAAGTCCATTCACCGATTAACATCACACCCAAGCCATCACGGAGTTTTGAAGTTAGAGCATACTTACCAGAGATGAAATTTTCTTCAATAAAAGTCATTGGAATAGTTGACAACGAACCAGTTTTACTACAGATCTGCAAGCAAAAAACTGATTTTAGCCCTCAATGTGCAGAAAAGGGAGAAGAAACATTTATGAAGAAGGAAAGAGAGACTGCAAGCTGATGGAATTGCTAAAAAAGAAGCAGCCACTACTCATCCTGTCACCGCTACAGTGACGGTTAGCATCAAGGTAGCGTTGGGTTGTTACTCATGCGTCGGGTGAGTGAATCTCAGCCAAAAGGGAAAATCGTGAAGAAAGAGGTCCTAGGCGGCGCGCATCTAACTTCCTCGACCAGGCACTACTGCGAACGGTGTCGGGGACCTCCACCAGTGGTGGTCAAACACGCCAAGTTCCGCTGCAATAGCCCTCACTTACCAGCTCTATGATTCGAATGCGAAAACGAAAAAAAAAAAAGGGATGGGGAAAATAGAGGGAAGAACGAGATGATGAAGAGAGATTAAAGAAGAAGGGTCTTACCGGCGAAGTGCAGCTTGAATCTGCAAGAGAAAGGAAGAGGTTTAGTTCTCTTCCACCAAACTCAAGAGAAAAGAAAAGGAGGAGGTAAGAGTCACGGTTTCAACGGCGGTGCACCGGTGAGGATCGATGCGGAGACCGACGAGAAGGGAGCAAGGATTTGAGGTCTTCCTTACATGAGACGAGAAAGAGGCAGTGGCTTTGTTGTCTGCCTCGTTGGAGAAACAATAAAAAAAGCAAAGACTATGGCTCAAAGACCAATTCCCGATGGTATTTCTCTCTTTCTTGACTTTATTTCTCTTTTATTAAATTATTAATCTCTCAATAACGTGGTCATAATATTAAACCAATCTGCATTGACTATCCCTTCTGATAATTGTTGTAATAAATGTGAAGAAAAATAATCTCTTGATAAGGAATTACTTTATTATTGTGGGAATTTGTTGGACAAAGCTTATATGAGAAGATTGATGGCTTTGGGGTTAACACCTAAACGTGGATGCCACATCCCCCGTACAGAAGTCCAAACTCAGCCATGGAATGAGTCCAAGCCTGAATCCAAACTCCAGTAAGCGAGAGACCACACACACGCTAGGCTAGGCAAATCTAAACAACAGAGCGGTAAAGCAAACAACATACAACCATAAACAGAGTGCGGAAGCGTAAGTATAATCAACCAACAGAGTATAACGACAAGTGCCACGCAGAGCCGAATAATCTTATGCCACACAGGGCTAACGATAAAGTAAATCAGAAGTAAGGCAATAGTAATATCCAACAACGGAAAGTAAAGTACAAAAATCCTGAAAGTAATACAACAAAAGGAAATGCAGACTCCTACTAAGAGGACAAGTGCAGACACATCCGCCTAGCTAAAAAAAAAAGACCTGCAACTGCAAGAACAAAATGAGGTGTCAGTCAACTGACTGAGTGAGGGAGCTAACGCACACCCACATATATATATTGAGCATAGCATATAACATAAGGGTGGATCTCGTGAACCGGGTTTAGGGTTTTGCACACCAAAACAGTTGGAAAATACCCAAAAATACATTTAAGTTCACAAACAGTTGAGAAAGAACCTATCCCATTTCACAAATCCCATACACAACATAACATATGCTCGGCGAGTACGAGCTTCCAACCACCAACGCCTCAAATCATACATAAACAGAAATACATAATCAATCCAACCTCAACACCGGGTGATGGGGAGCCTGCCAGCCCAACCATCCATACATACATACTCACAAGGGGTAGCGAACCCACAGGTACCCTCTCCGGCCCTATAAGCCGAAGGCTCAAGAATACCACAACTTCCCTACAGCACGGGTCGTGTGAAGGTACCTCAAATGGAACTACGCACAAGTATAATCCTGATGGCCCTTGCTGTTCCAGGGACTCCTTACCCACAGCTCCTCAAATCCACATACATAACATAACATACAGATGCCAATATTTCATGGCCATACCTCGCTACATACCAGATCATATCATACGTATCATAATTTCCAGAATAGCTTACATATACCAACATACATAATTTCAGAACCCAAAGGTGCATCACAAGATCATAAACATATCATATCCAACACATACATAGATCATAATATAGTATACTCGCATGCAGGGAGTGGAAAACAGCATATAAAGGGCCATAGGTCGCACTATACAAAACCTAAACCTCACCTTGAAGAAAGTAGAGTCTGTAAGTGTGCAAACACTCAAACCTCGGGCTCACTTGGCTCCTCAAACTATGAACAAAACCAACAGAAACCAGACTTAGACTCTATATGAACCACAAAGATGCACGGCGTGCAAGTATGGATGAAATGAAGTATGGAATGAGATGATCATATAAGTCACGTTGCATAATTATACAAAATTCACCAAATTATGCCAAAAATTGATAATAAAGTTCAGAGATGCAATTAAGGTCATATTGAAACTTACAAGTCACGGGATAACTCAAACGAATCAATTACATGCAAAAATAAAGAGCGAAACACACACAAGGGGACCGGAACGGCCATTTCCATCCTCGCTGACTGTGCTTGGATGGGAACGACCGTTCCCGAGAGTGGTGCTGATGTCACCAGGCTAGAACGGGCGCTCCACCCTTAAGGCCAAAACGGGAAGGGTCGTTCCGTTCCAGAACTGGAGCAGTTCATCCCCTTTGCGAGCAAGCTTCGGGAATTCACTTCCATGGCTTCCCAAGGTCGAGACCAACCCAAAAACACCCACAAATTAATATCATAAACACATATAGGATCAAATAAATCATGCTAGGCATACAAACATCAATTCCCCCAAATTTAGAAGGATTTTTGCCCCAAAACTCCCAAACCCAAATTTCATGAAATTCAAACATTCAACCAATGCTTCAAGCAAATCAAAGCTCTTACTCACGAATTTGCAGCAACTAGAGCATATAGGGAACATCCCAAACATTAAAGCATGCTTAATCAACCATCAATTTACTAAGTAGGGGCTTAAATTCCATTTTCACATGATTTTACCAATCCACCAAAACCCAAGCATATACATGAATCGATTCGGTAAATAAACACGAAACTTACCTTGAATCACGATGGGAAGAAAAAACGAGAGATACGAGCTCTTGGAGGAAGATTGATCTCTATACTTGATCTTCTCTTGAAGCTCTTCCTTGTCTCTCCCTTTGTGAGGCTTGATGGGCTTGAAATGAAATGAAAGTGAAAAGGGGATCTAGGATATTTACGTGGTGGGTAGGTTCCGGTTTTAGGTCAAAGTTAAAAAACGAACCAAATGACTCCCGAATTAAGTAAACCGGATAAATAGAAGGTTCTAGGTTATGAAATAAATTTCAGTGGGCCGAATATATGAAACAACCCATTTGGCGTGTCGGAATTCGAAATCAAATTTCGGAGCCCATATCGGTCCGAACGACCCCAAAACCAACCTAACTTAAATTAGGTCCACATCATAAATAGGCCCAAGTCTTATTTCATGTTAAAGTCGAATTATTACATTTACTTCCGAAGGTGTCATGCAAGAATTCATATTTTATCTTTTCTCATTTTAACCAAATTAATCACGTAGTCAATTAAAGTTGATTAAATCACATAGTTGCATAAATTTAAACTCTCTCGTGATACAAACCTGAGCGTGTGAACGAACGGGGTGTCACATTAGGAAGCGTGATGAGAGAGTGAGAAATGACTTTATCTCATAAAAGCTCCTTGGAATCTGGTGATACCTTCCCTTTTTCTTCACTTTTTTGTTTCTTCAATTATTGATTTAATCACATGCTGATATTTGAGGTTAACTATATTGGAATAATCTTGTGAATTGTTTCGGCAATATCCTAAGCTCGAGAAGATTTATCTCATGCATTTTACGATTTATCTTTTCTTCTTGAAAGATTTATTAAATTTTTTATCTTAACAATTTGCGAGTCTTGTTTTAATAATTGGGAGAAGCTATTCTCGCATTTGAAGATGTAGGGATCTTGAGAAAATTTTGTAGAAGTTGTGTTGCTATCAAGCGATGAAGAGAAAAAAACATTCTCAAATTATGTCAAAAGATATTGCAATAGCATGGGCGAGGATAGGATATCTCTATAATTTAAGATATAATCCGATCTTGAGATAAGTTTTGCTAAAAGTTTTATTCATGTCATGTTATTTGCATATATTTTGAGAAACCTAGATGGACAAGTATCACGTGATGTGACCGAGCCAGAAGTCAAATATCCAAGGGAGGATGAAGTTCTTTTTTGAAATAGCAAGGAGAAAATAAGTCTTATGGCACGAGAACTCTTCAGATTTCGGTGATATCTTTCCTATCTTTATTCTCTATTTGAATTTTGAGTCAATCTTGGGTGCTAGGTGTACTGCAATAATTTCAAGAATTATCTTAACTTTTTCTTGGATTTTTAAGGAATTATCTCGTCTATAGAGTTACTTTCTTATTTTTAGAGATATATTGTGAAAATATAAAATAATTGTCTTAGCAATTCCTTGAAGTTTACAACAAAAAGTTGTCTCAAGTACTGTTCTATTATTTTTTATGATTTATCTTGAAAATATAACGGAGAATTATCTTATTAATGTTGAAAGTTATCTTGTTATTTTGAAAAATCTATCGTGATAAGTTAGAAAAAATATTTGTGCAATTTATGATATAATTGGGTCTTGAGAAATATATTGCAGAAATCTTGTTTCAGAAGAAGAATAGAAGATAAGTAAGGGAACGTACGACAAAGTGGAAAAGAAGCATAACAAGCAGGAAAGACCAAAGAGGAGGAGAAACTATGTACGAGCTAAATGAAATAATTAGCGGCAAAATTACAACATGCTGAATATTCCAAATATCAAGAAAGAGAAGTAGGAAGGAACACAATAATCAGCAAGGAAAGCAGGAGGGACGGTCATACGCAGGAAAGCAGCACGCGAAAGAAACAGGACGTTGAGCAGAACATTCAAACTCAAGAAGCAGGGCGTTGAGCAGAATGCCCGAGTTCAAGAAGCAGGACGTTGAGCAGAACGTCCAAACTCAAGAAGCAGGACGCTGAACAGAACGCCCTTATCGAAGAAGCAGGGCGTTGAGTAGAATGCACACATCCAAGGAGCAGAACCTTAAGCATGCCTTGGGTACGGGACGCAACGGTTGTACTCTTTTTTACTCATCAGGGTTTTTCCTACGTGATTTTTCCGAGTGAGGTTTTTAATGAGGCAATCACCGTACTCAGGAAGGGAGACCAACCGGTTCAAGACATCTAATATTCAGAGTTGTTCTCCGAGATTTTACTACTCTCACAGTCGTCTATACTATTCGACTGTAAGAGTAGGGGGAGTGATGATAATACCATATTTCTCATTTTAATATTAATCAAGAATGAAGGAGAATTATTATTATTATTATGTCGGTTGAAGGAGAGAGGGAGAGAAAAAGAAGTTGAGAAGAAGGGGAAAGACCAAGTCAAAGAGAGAGAACATGCAGAGTTGTTGAGTTCAAAAGGTGGGCACGTGCCTAGAATTTTGGAGGAAGGTGGTAACTGATTTCTGAAGAAAATAAAAGGAGAGAAAGAGAAGGTTATTGAGTTCAAAAGGTGGGGTAACTGATTTCTGAAGAAAATAAAAGGAGAGAAAGAGAAGGGATTCAGAACATATTGTCATTTTACAGAATTCCACAAAACCCTTAGCAGTCCTCTCTCTACTTATTTTTCTCTTGTCAGTCATCCTTTATTGTTATCTCTTATTATTTTTATGCTGTAACTGCTATAGAATCCTTGATAGAGAGATTACACTACTGCAACTATTTTGTATTCAGAAGATTCAAAAGACAGAGAATTACAACAATCTTGCATTTTATTTCAATTCATCGTATTTCATTATTTTTATTTATTCCTGCACTTTTCACTTATTATTTTGATTATTTTCCCTTTACAACTTGATATGATCTCCACTTCCTGCATCAAATAAATTAATTGGTGTTAGTCGATTTTTTCGGCAAACATCAATATGTAACTTTGTTGTCGTAATAGACTAACCGCCAAGTTAATATTGAAATAGTATCTCAAATAATAGATTAAAAAAATGTCATATTCAAAGGACCGATGAAAATAATCTGAAATAAAAAAAATAAATTTAATGTTTCGATACTTCCGGATAGATACATAGTTTGAAATAAAAAATAAATTTTAATTATTTTCGAAATAATTATATTGGTACTGCATTAATAATGTATTGGTATCTCATAATTTTGGTTTAATATTTAATTAAGTCCGATGGGATATCAACTTAATTAACCTTGTTGGTGTCTGAAAAAAATATTTTAGTATGCCCACAGAATATCAATTTCTTGTTATAACTTTAAATTTTAAATGTTGGTATGCACTTGTATCAATTTGAAATGATAATAATAATAATAATAATAATAATAATAATAATAATAATAATAATACTAATAATAATAATAATATCCTTTAAGAAACATCAAAATTTTAGATTCCAGCATTTTTTAAAAAAATAAATAAATAATCTTCCTGGCATTCATAGAATTAATTTACAAACATCTGACGCAATATTCAAACACTAAATTTCTTGTTAATTGGGCAGAATTCTTGTGAGATAATTTGGATGAAGTCGTCATCGACCAAAAGTCAGAATAAATGTAGCCCCAAAAAAAAAAAAAAAAGTAGGACTAACTGGTGTGGGTTTCACGCAAAAAAAAGAACTTCTTATGTTTT
>JBBMKE010416889.1:0-11193 GCA_037834125.1 Lippia alba | reverse complement strand
TCTGATCAAAACACAAATGTACGTGTTTCTTATCAAATGATCTGATTCTTGATCAACTTTGTAACATATGCAGAGTCACTGGTAAGTACACTTAAATAGTTAATCAAAATTGTGAGTACCTATTTAGATTTCCAAGTAATTCCAAATTTTTTTAAAACTATGCAACATATGCAGAGTCGAGGGGCAGGTAGGTACAGTCCTCTGCTTAATTTGTCACACTTAAATAGTTAATCAAATTGTAAGTTCCTTTTTTTATTTCCACGAAATTCCAAAGTTCATTAGTGATCTTTCTTAACCAAAAGAATCCATGATCTAATCATTGAACTACACAATTTAGTGAACTTGCAAAGGTAAACGGAATCACGAACCATTAAGGGACTGGTAGAAGCAGTCGTCATGACACAAGTTTATAGAACACTATACACCCCACATGTACATATAAATTTTTAAAACAACACGTCGACCAAGTTTATCCGAAGCATCAAACTGTGTAGAATCTTGAATCGTGACACCAGAATAATCAATAATTCACAAGAAACTCTTACAAATATGAATTGATCCGAATGATTAAATTACCAGTATTCCGTTGACAAAGCGCACGCTTAAGGTTTGGACAAGCGCATAACCGGCAAGGTCTACCGAACTTATATGTCCAATAAACGACTGAGTCACCACGATTGTCCCGAACGAGCTCACTCTCGAGACAATACTCGGTGTCGCAACTCTCCATATCTTCTTCGATTCTTCAACTATTCTTCCCATCAAATCACCTTCTTCCACCGATTTTTCATTGAGAAGGCTCTCTCGTATGCCACTATTTTCCATTGTCTGCAAACTGTACAATCACTAATCAAGCCATCAAAAACATACATATAATATGTAACAACATAAAAGATCAAATCCCTTTTAACTACAAATACTAAACATTAATTTTAGACGATCATTTAATGTGGTCTTTGTACACTCATCTAATCATCTTCAATGTCTTCACCTACCAGAGCATCATGTTCCTACGCCCCACAAGGTGCCATGGTTGTCCAAATAGCAGTCAATCACGTGAAATGCGAATTTTAATATATCTTATGAGTTATGATTATTGATGTGCAAAATGATAAAGAATTTTCAACTAGCATAGGATGATGATTTGCTTTTTTGCCGCACATGTAAACTGGGGTCTTGCTGATGTAAATTCTTTGGCCTATTTCGTTAGAAAATTATCGCTCAAATTCGATTTGGCCAAACATAACCAATTAAAAAGGCAAAAGTATTACACTTGTCATTTAATTGATCACTCTACTTAAATTTTCCACCAACCACACGACTCAACAAAGTTACCTTATAAAAATGAAGAAAATAATTATTAATGTGTGGATGATATGAGAGACAGAAAAGCTATATTGCACAGACACGGACACTGCGATACGGATACGATAAGACATGAATACGGAGATACAAATTTTTTAAAAATTTTAGGACACGACACGGCTCCGACACAGCTATATTCTGTATAAATAAAAATAAAATTATTTTATAAATATAATCTATGTAAATATAATATTTAAAAAATTATGTATAATTAAAAATTAGAATAAATTTTATTATTTCAATTTTCTCCCCAAAAAATTCTAAAAATATTAAAAAACGAATAAATTTTTTTATATATTTGTAAAATTTGCCCCGTTGTGTCCTAGCCGTTTCGGGGACTTCACTCCGTCCTGTCCGACACCATATCTTATTTTTTATTTTATTTTTTTTATTTCGAACACGTTTCAGCCATATCCGATATGTTGAAGCCGTGTCCGAGGTGTATCCGTGTCAGATACGTATTGGACACTGCAAAAAACATTTTTAGCCGTGTATATCCCTTTACGTATTTATTAGTTATACATTATTGATGATTGTGAAAGGATTAATTTGGATGTCTATATCCCTATGATATATTATATTTCACTAAACGAAAACAAATGGGGAAGTGAGAAAAAAGTAGTAACATCCGAGAATCAATAAAACACAAAGCAATTAAGCATGATGGGGTGAAAATAAGTACCAACCTTTTTGACGCACTAATATGTGTACATCAATGCAAATTTTGCTTTAAAGAAAATCAATACAAAGATTTGTTTAAAATTTCTACGTGAAAGGTGATCATTATTTATTTGATATAAATATTCAATATAAAATGATAAAAAAAATAATATTATTAAAAATATTCATACATTAGTGATTAACCTCCACCCATCAAGAAAAGTTCGATTCTCACATGCTGTAGTATGTGAGTTTTATTCTTGAGTCCAACCTGAACTTCGAGGGTGAGCTCTTTGTAAACCTGTGCAAAACACACTTCCCCTTGACGGACCGTTGAGTATCTGATTTATCTCCTCTCACTCATTTCATCAAGCAAGGGTGTGAGGAGTTCTTAAAATTGGAATTTAATCTTTATGTGGCAAGAATTTCACAAATAAAAAGAGAAGAAAAAAATATAAGATAAGCGATTGAGAAAAAATGTACACACATAGAGACAGAGTGCGAAGTACAATCATTACCAATATCTTTTGTCAAACAGATCACCGACACAAAAACACCTATATGCAGTTGTACTGAGACGCAAGTGAAAATGTAGGGTTTTAAGAAGGAAAAAAAGAAAAGAAAAGAAAAGAAGTGAAAATGTAAGGTTTTAATTTGCAGTAGTAACATTACTAAGCAATTAGCTAAAAAGGAAATGCTTAAATAATACTTACCTAATATTTAGAGTATGTATAGATTTCCTATATCTCAGTGAAGACTATACTAATTTTGGATTTGAATATCCACTTTTAATTTTGTGTTTTTTTTACTATTTAATTTGTATACATATATCATGTATATTGATATACGATTGGAATTAGAAGAGATAAATAATTATGATATAAAAAATATTAAAAGATTATAATTTTTGATAATCTGTCTATCAATATACTTAGTTTTTTTTAGTCGAATTATCAATAATATTATTGGTGTGTATATATGAACGAATAAAATAAGATAGGGAAAATTACGACTAACTACCTGCTAGATAGGGTAATTGTAATTCAATCCATTTTTATCAGAAAATTATAATTTAATTCCTAATGTTATGAGTCGTTTGTAATCTCTCTATTTCGTTGGGATTCCGTTAGAGTTGGGCTCTATCCACAAAGACGGCAATGTCATATGTATAATACTTAGGGATCGTTTTGTTAGAATGTGTATATTATTGGGACGAAATTGTTATTTTATTCATTAAACTAATGGAAAGATAATGCTCAATTCTAACAGAACCTTAACGAAATAGAGAGATTACAAACAGTTCATAACATTTAGATATTAAATTATAATTTTCGAATAAAAATAAACTGTATTGTAATTTCATATCTAGCTTAGTAATCAGATGTAATTTTTCCAATAAGATATATGCAACACGTAATTAAAAAGAGAAATCTAATTTTTTTTTTTTTTTGAGGATCAACCACCCCAAAAAACACTAACTCAAGTCAAACGAAATAGCATCTGAACCAAAGGAAGGAAAATCAAAAGCGCCAACGCAGGCCGAAGCCGCATTCCTAGCAAGTAAATGAGCCACACAATTGGACTCATGACGAACAGAAGAAAACTTCACATCCTCGAAACGAGAGCAAATATCCCGAGTATCTTTGATAATATTGTCTATGGTAGAGAGATCATCTCCATCTGATTGGAGTTGTTGTATCACATTAAGGTTATCTCCTTCAAGTATGATCTTTTTCCACCCAAAATCAGGTCCCAATCGAGCCGCCGTAAGGGCCGCCCAAGCCTCGGCAACAAGCGGATCAGACTGATTAATCTTGCGAGTCGTCTCCCATCCTATACAAGTGTCGTCGTTGTTTCTAGCCACAATATCAGCACCAATCGCATTCACCTCCCCAAACACCGCCCTGTCAAAGTTTATTTTTATCCAATCTCCCCTTGGTTTTACCCAGTGCACGACATTCTGCGGCTCACTCAGCCCCACACTTTTCTCCTCAATAGCCGGAACCGAAGTAACTACTGATAGAGCATTATGGATTACTCTGTGCGGCTGCAAATGGTCACCTTCAGCACGTTTAATGTTACGACAATTCCAGATGCCCCATAAGATCGCTGCCACCTTGCTGCAATCCTCCAATGACAGCGCATTAATCACTTCAAGTAAGCTATCCAAGAAGTTAATTGTCATCTTCAGCACCAAGTTCGACGGAATATGAGCCAAACTCCAGACTTGCCTAGCAAAAGGGCAAAAAAATAATGCATGATTTAAGTCTTCCAAATCATACCCACAATGAATACAAGACGAATTAGAGCTGCAATGTTTCTGGAGAAGGTTTGCACCCGTCGGTATTATATTATGTCCGCAACGCCAGAGGAAAGTTCTAATTTTTGGCGCCACCTTAATTTTCCAGATTTTCCTCCAGACTTCATGACCAAGAATCACCGAGGAAGATGCATTCTCGCGTTCCACCATCTGTACCGCCAATGATACGCGCTGTTGACCGAAAACCGACCATTTTTGTTAAAGTGCCACACCAACTCGTCCTCACGCCTAGACGCACCTAAAGGAATGTTAAGGATGGTCTTTGCATCATCCTCAAAGAAAGTATTACGGATTAATTCATCATCCCATTCCAACAGGTTTGGTTTCAACAAATCAGCCACCCACTCCGGAGATATGAATGTCCCGGGCTTGAATTTAGGATGATAATTAAAGGCCTTGGGCAACCATCTATCCCGCCACACCTGAACCGACAATCCATTACCAATATTTCAGCGTGTTCCATCCGCCAGGATGTGTCTCGCCGCATGCAGACTACGCCATGAAAATGAAGGGGACTGCCCAATCGATGCATTCCAAACCTCCGTATTCGGGTAGTACCTCGCCTTGAGAATTCGGGCGATTAGACTATCCGGATGTTTCACTAAACGCCATAGTTGCTTAGCCAACATTGCCAAGTTAAACAGCTTTTTATACCTAAATCCCATGGCACCCCTCCCCTTACTTGTGCACATCTTCTTCTAAGCTATCCAATGAATTCTGCTTTTCTCGCGGTCATTCTACCAGAAATTCGAAACCGCCGACTCAATTTCCCGAATGATGCTATCCGGGAGAAGGAAACAATTAAGTGTGTAAGCTGGAATTGCTTGGAGAATTGCCTTAATTAGTACCTCCTTACCCACCTTTGAGAGGGACTTTTCGGAATACCCTCTAATGCCTCGATTGACCTTGTCCACTATCCTCGAAAATAGCCATCTTTCAGCTCGTCCTACCATCGATGACAAGCCCAGATATTTATAAAGTTCTCCAACTTTCCTCACCCCCATCAAGTCAGCCAACTCTACCCCACTGACTCGGGTATATTAGCGCTAAAATAGATAAAAGATTTCATGCCATTTACTTCTTGGCCCGAGACGAGCCCATAGTTCAAAAGCACTTCTTTCACACACCTCATCGAGTCCTCATTCGCCTGACCACAAATCAGAGTATCATCAGCAAACAGTAAATACGATACTCTCGGGGCGCTTCTGCACACTGCCACTCTTTTAAGACGTCCCAAACTTTCTTGTTCCTATAATAATAGTGATAAAACTTCTGCACAGAAGAGGAAAAGGTAAGGGAGAGGGGGTCACCCTGACAGATGCCCCTCTCCGGAACCAGATTACCAAACTGAAAACCATCAACCAGAAAAGAATACGACAATGAAGAAACACACTGCATGATAAGATCAACAAAACGACGGGAAAAACCTAACCTGTTCATTACTCTGTCGAGGAACCGCCATTCCACCCGATCGTGCGCCTTACTCATGTCGAGTTTCAAGCTGAAAAAACCCTCATTTTCAACTCTATGATGCTTAATAAAATGGTTAACCTCAAATGCAACAAGAACATTATCACTGATTAAACGGTTAGAAATGCAGGCAGATTGGGTATGAGAGATGACATGATTAATCAAGGGTTTAATTCTATTGGCAAGGATTTTAGACGTAATCTTGTAAACAACATTGCAAAGACTGATAGGGCGAAATTGGGTAATAACCTCAAGGGACTTACACTTTGGGATAAGAACAATATGGGTATAATTTAACTTCTTATCAAAATTCCCATTATTCAACATATCAAGAACACAATTAGCCACGTTATGACCCACAATGTCCCAATAACGCTGAAAAAACAGAGGGAGAAGGCCATCAGGCCCCGGAGATTTTAGAGGATACATAGATTTAAGTGCAGAGACTACCTCCGAGAACGTGAATGGAGACAGCAGCCCCCCACCCATCTCTTCCGTTACTCTTTGCGGGACCACATGTAGAACACGGTCCATGTCTTCATCAGTACAACCTTTGGATTTAAATAATCCCCCAAAATATTTTTTTCAATAATACCCCGAATTCCTTCCTCAGAAGAGTGTGTCACCCCCAAGTCGTCCTTGAGAGATTCAATATGGTTTGTTCTTTCCCGCTGAGAAGCTTTGAGGTGAAAGAACCTTTTATTTCTATCACCCTCCTTAAGCCATTGCACTTTCGCCCGTTGCTTCCATTTAATCTCTTCCTCAACAAGAATCCTCTCCACTTCTTCTCGAATAATTCTCTCATTTGCCTTAGTTTCGTCAGTTACAGTACCCTCTCTCAATCTCTTAAGCCTACTTTCCAATTTCTCGAGATCATCAACCTATTGCCTCACCGACCAACGCCAATTCAACAATCCCCATTTGCATATTTCGGCTCCTATGATAACTCTTTTTGTCGGATTATTGGCTAGGGAAGAATCCCACTCCTCTTCTATAATCCGTTTGCAATCGGAACTTTTCACCTAACAGGCTTCGAATCTAAAAGGCCGCGTGCCCCTCATCTTCTTATTGCTCTGAGCTGAAAGGATCGTAATTATGGGATTGTGGTCGGAGCAAGTAGCTGAAAAGTGTACCACACGGGCCTGCGGGAACCGATTCCTCCACTCATCGGAAGTAACCGAGCGATCTAACCTCGACCTCAGAGTAAGCGGGTTGCTGCGGTTCTTGAACCAAGTATAAGAAAAGCCAGAAAACCCCAGGTCCGAGAGCCCGGTTGTCCGAAATCTGTGAGAAACTTCTGTTGTTCCCTCCCTCTTTTTCATCATTATGCAGAATTTCATTAAAATCTCCCCAAACCAGCCATGGTAAGTTAAATTGATTGCTCAGAGTCCGAATTAAATCCCAAGAAATATCCCTATGTTGTTGTTCCGGTTGACCATAAAAACCCATAAAGCGCCAATCTCCTCTATCATCCAATCCGAGATAACTACGTCTATATGGTATTGAGAAGAGCTACTAACCGAAACAGCCACACCCCGGCGCCACAACAAAGCTAACCTACCTCCTTTGCCAATAGAATCCACCGACATTCCATCCAAGTTCAGTAACAGTTTCAATCTTTCAATTTTTCAATTTTTACACTTCGTCTCCGACAAGAAGACCACCGAGGGGTTATGGAATCTTATAAGATTCCGGAGATTGTGAACTAGCCAGGGTCCCCCCGTGCCTGGCAGTTCCAGATAAGGCAACTCATTGTTCTCGGCGGGGCTGTCCCGTAGCCTCCACCGTTAGATTAGAGATATTCGAGAGAACCATGATATTAGCGGTAGGGTTCAGGTAGAGCTGGGATTGAGGGTTGGCAATTGAAGCAGGTGTAGAGTTAAGGGAGTTTTTCCTGGGAATTTGGGTTTTCTGGTATTTCTTTGGTTTTTGTTTTGAGGGATGAATTGGATATGTTAAGAGTAAGAAGAACGTTGACGAGATGCTCCTCGTGGGGGGGAGGGGAGGGGAACGACGTGTTTTGGGAGTGAGGGGAGCTCAAGGTAATTGGGTTTTGGAGTTGAGGTTCCAAGTTTTCCTTCGCAAGTTCAACAAAGCGGGCTGTTTTGGTTTCCTGTATCAAAGAGCTAAAGTTATTATCCGGAGATCTGGGTCTGATTGTTTTAGAGGTGACAGAATTGGCAGGAGGGTGTTTCAAAGACGAGGGCGAGGGGGTAAATTCAGGACTGGTATTGGATTGTTGGTGATGGTTCAGCATAATTGCATGGGACCGGGTCACAATGCTACTGGGAGGATACTGATGTTTTGGAGATTCGTGGACAGTTGATTTGTATTGGTTAAGGGTGACGGGGTTTAAGGACAGACTATTTTGGTTAACAAGGGTTTGGCTGGGAATGGTATTTGTTAACAGTAATGGGAAGATTGGCTGGATTTTGTATACGAGAGAGGTCGGGGCTCAGAGTAGGAGTTGTGAGATTAGCATGGGGTGTGTTTACACTAGGGTGGGTAGAGGGTCTGACATTGGTGAAAGGCGAGGGTTCCGAAGAGGATGCTCACAGCCATCCTCCATAGGGAAAAGATGGAGCCGGGTCTACAAATCCTTCCTCATACGACAAAGGGCAATAACGAACCACGTGATCACAGGTACCACAGAGATAACAGAAATTTGAGAGCCTCTCATAGGTGAAGGTGAGAGAGGTTTCCATTCCACCTATCTTCACTCTTATACATCTTACCAGGGGTTCCTTCACATGAATACTGATTCTTGCTTTAACAAATTCCGCATGATTATACTGTGGCATATCCGATGGCATCTCTCGAACTATTCCAATTCTCTCTGCCACCAACTTTGTTGTTTCCCTATCACAATGACCCTAGGGAAGGCCATGAATATGAACTGTAAAGTCAATCCAATCCAAACTAACCCTCATTGGATCCTCATCCGGCTGGAGTTCGTGCATTATAACAGGATATTTGTCAAAACTCCAAGGTGAGTTCTCCATAGGTCTCTGCAAATCGAGCTTGTGATTGAAGGTAAATAAGAAACGATCTTCCGAAAGTTTGCTGATCTCCATCCCTTTCACCGGATTCATTGCTCTAATCATAGTAGTGCAAAAAGACTCAAACTTGACTGGCCGTCGAGTGAAAACCCTACCTACTAAGGAGAGTGGGTAGCTCGCCACAGTCCTATCCCGACTCGGAACCCTAATCTCCACAATATCCTTTTCCTTGCCCTTCAATGACATTGCTTGGGATAAACTCGACAATTCATCCTTTGTCGATTGACTACCCTCGTTTTGTGGTCCCGATGATGAAGCCATAGAATAACGGGGGGCTACCCTCCAAAGAAAACGTCCCGGCGAAAACCTACGACAAGAGAAAAGTGATAAGAAATTCATGCTAACACCGAGAAAAACTAAAATATTAAGCGTAAAGAGTGGAACAGAGGCGGTGCTCAGCAACGACGGGTGAGATGCTGGCTTGTCGACGGCGAGTAAGACCTCTACAGTTCCGGTAGAAAGTAGGTTTTTGGGTGGCGGCTCTCATTCGAGTAGGAAACCTCCCATACGAGAGGAAAAAGTTTAAAATATGTAACATTAAGAAGTGAGAAATCTAAAATTAAACCGGTAATTTCTGCCTCTTCCGAAAGACAGCTTACACTTCCTTCAAACGTTTGTGTGTTGTGTGTGGCTTTTGGAAATTTGAAGGAAAAACTGATTTTGGAATATATTGCTTATATAAGGAATGTAATTATCAATTGAAAATGATGCAAGAACGAAAATATTAATGAAAAATTATCATGGTCCCCTAAGTTAGGTAAGTTTAGCAATTAGCGCAACCGACGGTCCGACACTTTGCGCTGTGACCTACCCTTCAGATATTCTTAATTTCGGAGAAAATTATAAATTTGATATACTAACTCGATGAATTGGCTTTTAGTATATTATATTTTTCAATGATAAAATAAAATTATATTTTAAATTTTTTGTAATTTAATGCGCTTTTTGATCGAAATTCCTCGATTTTACACGTGAACTACTAGTTCTCAGAGTGTAATTCCGATGAGCAAAATTAGTTTTTGACAAAAAAATATACATTAAATTACTTGATTTTGGAAATACAATCTTATTTTGTTTTCGAAAAATAAAATGTATCAAAAACTCTGAATTGATCGAATTGGTATACCAAATTCAAAACTTCCCCAATTCTTTTACTAGTTCAATCATTTTCGTACATAATTCAATAAAGGAAAAAATGCAAATATGATCCTGCAAGTTTGCAATCTTGGTAATTTAATCCTGTTCGTTTTAAAATTTGTAATTAAGTCCTGTAAATTTGTAATTTTGGTTATTTTAGTCTTGTTTGTTTCTAAATCTGCAATTAAGTCCTATAAGTTCAAAATTTTAATTTACAATTTATCTTCAAATTTAGACAGCGCGAGTCATGTCTGAACTCAAATCGAAACAAATTTTTCTTTGTTTGAACTTCTCCCACGCATCCAAATGGAATATCTCACTTGTCTTGGATTAGAACAAGTACAAATAGATTTTACAGGGACCATAGTCGTCTGTTTCGGTTTGTCGGCCGATAAGATTTGTGCGATTGATAATCTAGTTGTGTTGATTTGACTATTCTTTTTTTATTGAAAATGAATCAACCGTATAAGCGAGTCACCTTCTTATAGGTTCTGTTGGACGACACGATATTATCGTTTAAATATAATTATGCCTTGTAATTTAAAATTTCTTTTATTAGATACACCATATGTATAATAATTTTTTTTATAAAAATTAGATATTTTTGTCATGTCATCTCACCAAGCTAGCAAAGAAATGAGTCACGTGGCTAATTCCGACAACTAATAAAATTTTCTGCAAAAATCGGACATAACTTGCAAAAATTAAGAGCTTACATGACTTAATTGCAAATTTAGAAACAGACAGGATCAAAATTACAAACTTAAAAGACTTAATTACAAAATTTAAAAAGAACGAGACTAAACTGCCAAAATTATAAATTTTCAGACCAAATTTGCATTTTTACCATTCAATAAATATAATTTGATTTAATCCAAAAACTAATATTTGGCATATGTTTAACGCTCAAATATTATAATTGTCTTCTTAAATAATACCCATCCATCCCCCAAAAAATTATAATTTCATTTACGTTTATAAATTATGACGTATGGACACTTTAAAAAAAATTATTTTATCGTGTCGAATAATTTTTACATAATAAATTTAAAAAAAAGTGTTTGTGTCTATATATATTCATAGGTTACAAACAAACGTACACTTTAATATATATAATTGTTTTTAAATATCAATTAAGGACTGCCATTATTTATTGACGCTATCATTATTATTATTATGAAA
>JBBMKE010416878.1:0-11194 GCA_037834125.1 Lippia alba | reverse complement strand
TGTGGGAGTAGAAATAGAGAACCCATTTGAGAACAGAGATGAGAGAAGGTACAACACAGCAATGCCTGCAATGGAAGCTACGAGAATGAAGAATGGAGATCTGGGTTTTGCTGATTTTGCCTTGTATAAAGTTCTATGGATCGCCATGGTCCTTGGGTTTGCGTAATCTACTTAGCCCTTAGGAGAAGGCTTATACATTTCAAGCAAAGGGGGCTAGATTTCTAGGCATTTTATTATTATTGGGTTTCTCCTTTTATTTCTTTTTATTATATACTTCATTTTTCACTTTTAATATGGTTTCAAGTTTACAAAGGAACAGTAGAGGTAATTTGGGTTAGATTTTTATTATATCTACATGGCGTTTGAAAATTTAGAGAAATAGAAGTTGAAGTACTTCAACAAATAGTTATAGATTTATAGCTCTCTATTCGTAATCTTTCTTGATTACTTGTCAAGATACATGTCATGAAATAAATTTTTAAGTTTGATGCTATCGTATTTTATATTGTTTATATTTATATACATGCATCATATATATATATATATATATATAGTGTGGGATAAGATATGAAATCGTTTATATGATGAAATTAGCATTGCTTTGACCGGAATAATTTTTTTTTTTTTGTGGGATGATCCGAATAAAAATGTTAAGCCATTCATAAAAACGTCATTAGCAATTTAGAATTCACTTTTTTTTCTTTTCTTTTCCATGCAAAACGTGATAATCTTATCAAATTTTACAAACTATCATCTAAACTATTCAAATTTTATATTCATCAGTCATTTTGGGTATTAATGTGGTTAAGAAGTGATGAAGTCGAGCGAGAGTTTCAACGGATGTGAGAAGGAAATTTATGGAGATGGAAACATATAATCAGTGATCAATCAATTAAAATTTAAAAAATAGAATAAATAACCGGAATTTAACCAAATTCATAATAATAGCGAAAATATAAGTAGATTTACATAAAGAATTCATCACAATTCTAGATAAAATTATTTAACCAAACATCATCATAATTCATAATCTTCAAAATACAATAACAAGAATTCAACACTCCAAAACAAGAATAAAAAAGAAGGAAAGAGAAAACTATATTGGCCGTGCCAAATCTTCTCTTTGCTGCACATTTTTGAATTGTGAATAATTCAATCTTCCGTATGAATGAAAATTTTCTCTCTTAAACTATGTAAAACTAAGGAAGGAAAATAGAATAAGAGAGAAGAAAGTGATTGGTGTCTCACATCTCTTCATTTTCCTGAAATTACACATAGCACACAAATAAATCACAAAAATTTAGTGAACAGGAAAAAAATAAAATAAATCCCACTAAAACATGTCTATAAATAGGAAAATATTATGAACCTGTCACCAAGTTGGGAAAAAGAATTAATTGACATAAAAAATAATCTCCACATTCAAAAACAGTAATATTTACAATATTTCAATCCAATGACAAAAGGAACATCAGCAATATTACCTCAATAGTTTCTTCTACTTGTGTTTGGATATTCTCGTTATGCGCTTCAAGCCCTTTTTTTTTTTTTTTTTTTACAAACGCACACCCAAGAGGGGATTCGAACCCGGAACCTCACCCTTAGAAATGAATCCAATTACCGCTTGGACCAACACCTGTTGGCGCGCTTCAACCCCTTTTCGTCTCAGCTGAAGTCGATTCCTGATCAATGTACGCACAAACCTTAATTAATGGCTAAGGAAAAGAAAAAAGATAATATGTGTGCGTTTGATATTAACTTTTCCGATTATGATCGATTTGATTATACATATGTTAAACAAATAATTGTCCATGGTTTATAAAAAAAAAGCAGTTTGACCTCAATAAATGTATGCCCTACCCCGTCACTATCTTCCTGCCGCTCTGAATTGAAGTGTAGTTTTATTATAGTATTCAAGTCTCCCAAACTTTGGCTTTCCCAGTCAATTTCGATGTATTTCAAGTTTGTTGTAGTTACATTCCCCATGGTGAAGAATGCCAACAATGGGCAATCGCCAATATACACTTGTTCCAATGAAGACAGTTGAAGATCACATTTCCAATTGCAAAAATTCTCTAATTTAGGTAGGCCCATCAACTAGAGTTCCTTCAAACAAGGAAATAGTACAAGAGGCTTTTCAGATAAAATTCCCTCATCATCTTCAATCACTTTTACCATTTTCATGCACTCTATAATCTTCAATTGCTTGAGACTGACGAGACCTCCAGCTGTTGAGGATGAAAAAAGGTTTACAATGTCGTCATATCTTCTTATAGTAATTTTCGTTAGCTTACCAAATGTAACCTGCAAATAAATCAAAATTTCAATATCAGCGGTTAATAATGCCCGTCATAAATCATTTTCAAAATTGGCTTACTTACACATTTCATGGTGAAGAACTCCAAGAAAGGACACTCTTCGAACTTCACTTCTTCCAATAAAGGCAATTGAAGATCAAATCTCCGATTGCAAAACCTTTCTAAATTGGGTAGCTTATGAAAAGTTAGTTTTGTCAAACTAGGAAATAGTAGAAGAGGCTTTTCACATGACATATCATCGTCATCCTCAATCACTTTTACCATCTCCGTGCAGTCGTTGATCTCCAATTCCTTGAGATTGACAAGAGTTTTAGCTACTGAGAATAAAAATAGGTTTCGGTGGTTGTCATAACCACGTATCTTAATCTCTTTTAAGCTATGAAACCCAACCTGCAAATAATTCAATATTACGAAATGGAAAATGTCCTCCAAGAATGCAACTTAATTAGAATATGAAAAGCAAAACAATTAGAAATAATAGGTGTGAAAACCCATCTTCATTTTTTTTTAATGATTTTTATAGTTTGGAGGTGGTGGTGGGGCTTATAAAATTTCAGACTTTTCAAACAACGAAATAGAACCTGCAAACAGATCATTACTCAATGTCAATGGATAATTAACTCCATAAAGGCATAAACGCAATTAATTAATTAGAAAATGGAAAGCAAACCAACTAGAACTACTGGGTGTGAACTTTTCTTTGTAGATATTTTTAAATTGTCCATGTGAAGTGCACTTTTCATTGTGTATATTTTTTGAGTTTGGTTTACTTACAGATTTCATGGTGAAGAATTCCAACAACGGACACCTTCCGAAGTTCACCGATTCCAATGAAGGCAACTCAAGTTCACATCTCCAATTGCAGAATATCTGCAACTTTGGTAGATCAAAGAAACCCAATTCTTTCAAAGAAGGAAATAGTATACGACGCTTGTCACATAGCACATCATCATCATCCTCAATAACTTTTACCATCTCCCAGCATTCGTAAATCTCCAATTTCGTGAGCTTTACAAGATTAACTGCTGTTGAGGATGAAAATAAGATTCTAATGCCGTGACACTCGCTCATATATATTTCCATTAAGTTGTTAAATATAACCTGCAAATAAGATTATATATTCAATCCAAACGAAATGTTCTCTATAATAATAAAAACCATCCTAACTTCTGCAACCCAAAAACCAAAACTCATAGGGCTTTCTCAGCAAACTTGAGGACTTGTTGTGCAAATTCATAACTTGTAATTTTGCAAGAAAAATAAGAACACGCCCGATTTCCATTCCCATAAAGGTCAATTGCAATAAGTAACTAAATCTAAAAAAAATTGCAAACAACAATTTAATTACTCACGGAAAATTCAGAGAGAGAGAGAGAGCATCAATCACACGTTTAGTAAAAGTCAGACAATCGGAAAGAAACTAGTTGATGGAGACTAGGGGAGGCGATTCAGAAATGTGTATATAGTGAAATATCTTGATGCTTGAAGGATAAAATAAATCGAGACCATCTTTATTTTTTTTAATGATTTTTGTAATTTGGAGGTGGTGGTGGGGGTTATAAAATTTCAGACTTTTCAAACAAGGAAATAGAACCTGCAAACGGATCATTACTCAATGTCAATGGAAAATTAACTTCATAGATGCAATTAATTAATTAGAAAATGGAAAGTAAACCAACTAGAACTACTGGGTGTGAACTTTTCTTTGTAGATATTTTTAAATTGTCCATGTGAAGTGCACTTTTCATTGTGGATATTTTTTGAGTTTGGTTTACTTACAGATTTCATGGTGAAGAATTCCAACAACGAACACCTTCTGAAGTTCACTGATTCCAATGAAGGCAACTCAAGTTCACATCTCCATTTGCAGAATATCTGCAACTTTGTTAGATCAAAGAAATCCACTTCTTTCAACGAAGGAAATAGTATACGACGCTTGTCATATAGCACATCATCATCATCCTCAATCACTTTTACCATCTCCAAGCATTCGTAAACCTTTAATTTCTTGAGCTTTACAAGATTTCTAGCTGTTGAAGCTGAAACTAAGACCCTATGGCACAGTCTTTTATATCTATTTCAACTAAGTTGTCCAATTTAACCTGCAAATAACATTTATATATTCAATAATGTTCTCTATAATAATAAAAACCACCCTAACTTCTGCAACCCAAAAAAACCATAACTCGTAGGGTTTTCTCAGCAAACTTGAGGACTTGTTGTGCAAATTCATAACTTCTAATTTTGCAAGAAAAATAAGAACACGCCCGATTTCCTTTCCCATAAAGATCAATTGCATTTAGTAACTAAATCTAAAAAAAACTGCAAACAACAATTTAATTACTCACGGAAAAATCAAAGAGAGAGAGAGAACATCAATCACAACGTTTAGTAAAAAGCAGACAACCGGAAAGAAACTAGTTGATGGAGAGTAGGGGAGGCCATTCAGAATTGTGTATATAGTGAAATATCTCGATGTTGGAAGGATAAAATAAATGGAGGTCATTTTCATTTTCTCAATGATGTTTATTATTTGGAGGTGGTAGTAGTAGTGGTAGTGGTAGTGGCAGTGGTGAATGGGGCTTTTCTTCAAATTGGGTAACAGATGGAATTTGGGAAGAATGAGAAAAACAAATAAATAAATATACAGTGTGTTGTTTTTTTAAATAAGAATATTTTAGTTAATCATGTGGATTATTTTAATTTTTTTTATTATGAATATTCCACATAGTATTAATTATATTTTGGAGGAAGAATTAAAAAATATAATTTTATTTTGTGCCACCTAGAATACGGAAGACGAAATTGAGAAAAATTTATAATAAAAAAAATGATTTTTTTTGAGTAATTAATATCTCACACAATATTACCACCTTAGATTTTTAGAAATTTTGAAAAAAACAATTCCAATTTTGTGCCACATAGAACGTGGACGACAAAATTTAAGGAAAATTATAACAAAAAAAACTAAATATGATAAAAATCAACAGATCTGAGCTACAATAATTTTTTTAAAAGAAAAAAAAATTAGAGAAGAAAAAGAATGAGATGTTCATGTTCCCCTTAAAATATATATGAAACTGAACTAATTAGTAGTAAAGGATGCAAAGACTGCGTAGAGAGGAAATTAAATAACTCAATTATTAATTGTGGTATACATTCCACCAAAAGAAAAAAAAAATGTGGTATACATAGCTGTTAGTCTAGTTTGATAAATTGAATAAAATTGATGTTTGTCTAGTTTGATAAACTGAATAAAATTCACGTTACTCACTTACTCCTGTGATATTTAAAGTATTTAAAAAAATCTATTTTAACCTAGTCCCAATAATATAGAAAAAATCCGTGTTTATATTTTATAATAGTCAGGACGGCTTGCAAGCACAAAAGAGAGAATGTAAAAAGTTTATGAATATTAAAAACTTCTCTAGTAGAATTCATTATAGGTAATCGGTCTATGATAAATGAGTATGTTAATTATGAGGACGTCACTAAAGTTGAAGAAAAGCACAATTTTCTCATTTATTGTTTTAAAATAATATATTTGAACTTAAATTGAGAGAATAAATGTTTTTATTAATAGTGGATCAGATGATGTCGTATATCCTTGCTAATTAAAGATAAAAAAATTAAAATAAAAGGGAAAAAAGAAATAAAACATCGAGAAGGAAAGGTTAGTATAGGTAGGAAAATAGAGGAAAAAATGAAAATGAGAAAAAACAAAATAAAGAAAAAAATATTTTGACTTAAAACAGAAAAAAAAAATAATAAGGTATTTCAGATATTTTTTTTACCTAGATATAAATTACACTCTCAATTTTGGACACTGAAATTCACATGTCAATAGTATAATAAAGAGTTTATTTAAAATTAATTAAAATAAAAAGGAATATAATTAAAATAGATTAATACAAGAAAGTATTTTAAATATTTTAGAAATGACACTAGGTAAATAATATCTTAGAAATGAGACTAGGTAATCCTTGATAAATTAGTTATAAAGAATGCTCATTTTAATTTTATATGATATGATAAATTAATGGATTGATCCTCAGCTCGTGCTGGTAATGGTATTGATTGATACCTTTTGATTGAAGAACACATGAAAAGAATTATCATGCTCTGCCAAATTCCGACTTTCCCCAGTAGAACTTAAACTTTTCAGTTGTTCGCATCTCTTGATAAAAATTGTTTGTAGAAGAGGAAACTCGATGCTTGCGCTTCCCTTGTACAAACTTATCAAGCTTGATAGACTTGAGAACTCCAGGCTCTCCAATTTGGGGAATGTGATCTTCGGACATTCTTCTCTATCCATTTCATCGAACACATGTTCCATCATCTCACACCAAGCAATTTTAAGAGTTTCAAGTTTTATTAGGGCATCTTTTGCGATCGACAGCGAAAAGAGCTTCCGTAGTTTCCTACATCTCCAAATATCTATAGAAGTAATAAGGTTGCCAAGTTCAACATTCTGATCTGGACTCTTCCAAAGTTGTTCTAGTGCTGGCAATCCCCAAAGATCTAATTTTTTCAGATTTCCAGAACAGTTGGATGACTTTGGAATTGGGCCAACACCTATCTCTTCTAAGTTGGGGAGATCACACAGTGTCAGAGACTCCAAGAGAGGAAAAACACCAACGCTCCAATCCATTGATGGTGTTATATTCACCAATTTGTTCACCTTTGAACAATCTTCTAAAACGAGACTCTTCATCTTTTGAACTTGTGATATATCCAAATTATTTGCACCTTCTCCCCTGGCATATAAATACTCCGTACTGGTAAGAAGCACATGAATCCATTTTCCAAAAGTACTATGCTCTTTGCAGGAGAGACTCATTTTTCTTTCATATTTATCAAAGCAATAATTTCCACCAACGTTTATGGCGAACTTCACAATCTTTGAGGGGAAGTGTATGATCTCTTCCGCAGTTAAAGCGGGATTCTCAATATCAATTTCCAATCTGGTGAGATTTTCTAAGTGCTCAATCTCACGGAGGGCTGCGTTTTTTCTTTGTTCCCCATTTGAGGCCTTGGCTTCCCATCCATCGAAACTATCTAAGATTATCAACTCCTCCAATTGAACGAGGTTTGATATGACTCCTGGCACTATGCTTCTAAGCTGTCCACATTTGTTAACTTCTAGCATCCTTAGTTGTTTTAGTCCTCCAATTTCAACAGGCAACTCTACAATGCTGCGACACCAACGGCAGATGAAGATTTCAAGGCTCAATAACTCGCCAACAATAGAGATTGTCATCAAAGAGCTACAATTGACCAAATACAACGTTCGGAGATTTCTCAGCAATTGTGTTGCTTCTGGTAATGATCTAAATGGAATGCCGTGGAAAGACAACACATTAAGCTTGATCATTCTTTCAGAGAGAAAAAGGTCGGTATTAATTTCAACTTTTGCCGAGTAGTTATCGATATTTAAGAGGAGAAGACGAGGAAAACTCGACGAAATAGGAAGATTATTTATTTCTTCTCCAACCACTGAAATCCACTCGCAATTAATCGGCTTGGGCTCTCCTCTCCCAGAAGCTGTCAAATGCGAATTGCAAACAATACGCCCTTCTTTGGTAGCAATATAAATTGCTACATCGCGAACAACATCATGCATTTTAACATGATTCTTGTCACTACCATCTAGTAGCAAAAAACAACTTTTAAGTCTGTCAACTAACACATGCACGCCGTCTCTTGCCTGTTTCAAAGTCCTGATTTCATAAGTAAACATGCTTAATCCCATATAATACATCGTCAAGTCCTCGAGATCAATATCACAATCTTCAGGAAATAGACTACATAGTAGGAAAAGGGACCGATCAGGATTCTGCATGAAATCATAACTCAATTTAATGGGATTATAAATTTCTGCAAGATATTCTGGGAGCTCTGAGTTAGGAAGCTTTAATCTGATTAAAGCATCATTCCAATGTTCTATACTCTTATCTTTGAGTGCCCCACCAACCGTTACGAGGGCGAGTGGCAGACCTTTGCACTCTTTCACTACTTCTTCTGGCAGCCGAAGTAAACCCTCATCATCCGCACAAGTCCCAATTTTTCTTTTAAAAAAGGACAATGCTTCCTCTTCAGCCAAGATTTGCATCCCAAAAGGTTTGGCATTCATTTTACTTAATACATCCCTATTTCGAGATGTTAAAAGTATGGTGCAACCTTTCCCTTCATCACTTTTACAAGGTATTCCTAATCTCTTCAAGTCGAGCTTCCCCCAAATATCATCCAAAATTAAAAGTTTTTTCTTTGAGTCTGTTAGCCGCACACGTAATTTGTGTGATCTAGCCGATAAACTCTCCTCCTCCAACTTCAAACCGAAATTTTCTGCTATTTCACGCTGTATTTCTAACTCGCGAACTTCTCGACTTATAACAACCATCAACACTTCCTCGAACAGTTTTTCTTTTTCCTCAGTCACTCGGTTCATGATTCTAGTGGCCATAGTGGTCTTTCCAACGCCCCCCATCCCGCATATCCCCATCATGTGGACATTTCCACCTCTAAGATCTTCCATTATCTCCTTCTCGATTTGTTTTCTAGACTCAAACTCAGCAGATAGTCCTTGTGGAACGGGTGCCATTGATGCTGGGAGTGCAGGAACGGATATCTCCTCAAATTTTCCATTTTCCCGATGAAGGTTAATAGCATCGGCAGTTTTTCTGGCTTTCCTGCTAAGCAGGAAGCGTGATTTGATAGCCAAACAACCACTTTTGACATTCGTTATTTCATCTTCAATTCCATTCGTATATTCTTGAATCTTTTTAGAGTCCGTTAGCCACTTGCCAACGCCAATAGATACATCGTCTGTGTTTCTAATCACTGCTTCAACTCGCCTCTGCAGATCGTCCGTTTCATCTTTCAGCATTTCAGCTTCTTCCCTTAGGCTCTTCACGTTGCTATCGAAGCAACAAACATAAATGAATTGTCGCTTGACCTTTGCAAAAATGAGTTCTCCCAGTTTTTTCATAATTGGCGACACAAGACTAGTTAGAAGTTCGGCCGCCATTTCCATTTCGTAGGATTTTATGTCCTGTTAATTTTGTTTAACATGACTTAGATTAGTGCAATAAATGGATAAAACATTATTTTATATTTCTATTATCATGTATTATTAATTTTATGGGCTTGGGTGAATTTTTCAATAAATTAAAATTTGCATATATAAGTAAATAATCTTAACTTGAAAATAATTTATGGGTTAATATTAACGACCTAGGAAGGAAACAAGAAGTAATAGGAGGGTAGTTATATTATATATTATAACTTTAATCATATAAAAGTGCATTAGATAATATAATATAATATGTATATGAAATTTATATATTTCTTATTCATTAATAATATTTTAAAAAATAATATTTATTTATTAATATGTATATTTCAAAATTAATATTAAAATGTGAGTTTAATATTTGTATATTTTTTATTCATAAATATAATACATATATTTTAAAATAATGTAATTATAATATTTTAATATGTATATTTTTTTATTTTATTTAGTGTGTAAAACAATAGCAATAGGGTTATTAAGATTAAATATTGATCATACTGGCCGAAGGGGCGGTGTGCCAAAAAAAAAAAAGTTATATAAAATCTTTTAGACTAATTTTTATATCACAGTTTTTCTTTAATATTTTTGCTTAACACAAAACTTTTGTTGCAATTAACCCTACTTATGAGACAAAAAATTTAATGATAAGTAATGAGAAATTCTATAAAAAATCGTAGATGCTGCAGCACGAGTTCAACTAATTGTAATTGTATTTCCTAACGTACATACGATTTAGGGACCAAACCAAAACAGATGGTTTTATCCCTACCCTCAAATATTTAGAGAAACAAACTACATATATATATATTTTTTTGTGTGTTAAGCGTGAGAGCATATACTGTAAATACAAGAAATAACATGAATGAAATTTGTGACTAGATTCATTGTCCGTATACATCAAAGAAGAAATATTTATTCAACCGTATAAAACTTTTTTTTTTTTTTTTTTGCGCACACACCCCAAGTGGTCACAGGAATTCGAACCTGGGTCTTTGCCTTCAGGAAAGAGCCCTCAACCATTTGGCCAACCCTCGGTTGGCTATTCAACCGTATAAAACTTGGGAATAGTAAAAAAAGACACCTTATAGTTGAATAAATAGGTGTTTTTCGCGGTGTTTCGTAACCCTTATCCAAACCTCAAGAAATATTTTGTAATTTCACTATGATAAGAATTTTGTTTCATAGTTAAATTTAAACTGAAAAGGTTATTCAAAATTTTAATATTTTGTAACTAACCAATTTGGCAACTGAAAATTCTTTTGTAAATTTAGTGGCTGTCAATTGATTATTGATAATTTTTTTGCAACTGATTTAACAATCAAAACTTGATTACAATCGAAACTATATTTTCTTGGTCTTTAGCCCCCTCTCTCTCCCAAACTCTCTAAAAACCCTAATCTACGTAATTCAAATTCAGAACAAAACAATCAATCAATTGAAGCTTCGATCCGACGGTGGAGAATACTATGCTCCACCGCCGGATTGATTCAGTTCTACTCAAATTCTCAGATTTGATACAGTTTGTATTTTTTTCTTTAGGGTATTTTATTTTTCATGTTCTTTATCTCTTCCGTATGGAAGTATAGTTAGTTTTTTTATGTTCTTTGTTATTATTTTCTGTGATTCTCTGAGGGAATTCTTTGGCCGACTTATCTGCTGTAGGCCAAATTGTTCTTTTCAATCAAGAGGAAAGACGGTTGCGGAACTTCACCCAGATCGAATCTTCAATTTCAAGGAGTCCGTTTCTTTTATTAAATGTGATGCTAATATAATAGCTCACAAATCTGTTTCAATTGCGGTT
>JBBMKE010416867.1:0-11194 GCA_037834125.1 Lippia alba | reverse complement strand
GAACCTTGATTTGGAAACGTATTATAGGCCTATGTAAGCTATTTTGGAAAATGTGTGAGTTATGTTGTGATGTGTAGTGAGATGAGCCATGAGAAATGGCATGTGATGTGAAGTGTAATGCGCATGTGAGCTCAAGGAATTATGGGTAAGGACCCTTCAGGACGGTATAGGGCCGTCGAGGTTTAACCTGTGCATATCCACTACCCAAGATAATATGCGCGACCACTGGGAGTTTGGGAAGGTGTATATCTTGATGCCTCCAAATCTGTTTATGGAGAGGGCAAGTTGTTGGTTCGCTACCCCTCGTGACATTGTGTGTGATGGATGGTTTGAGCCGCACGTGGCTCTTCCATCAAATGGTGAGATAGATGGATGTGTTGTGATTTGGTATTGGTTTTATAGTGTTGTGTATATGAAGCAGGTTGGAAGCTCGTACTTGCCGAGCATGTGTGTGTGTGTGTGTTGTGGAATTTATGAATCGAATTGAGAATTGTGAAAATTATATATATGTACCTTGGTTTGTAAAACCCAATCCCGGTTCATGAGTTCACCCCTTTGATACGTGCTTTGATATATCTATCTAGTGTTGAGGCATGTGTTAGCAGCCTCACTCAGTCAGTTGACTAACTCCTCGTTTTTTATCCTTTCAGTTGTAGGTGTGTTTTGGCCGTGAGCTAGGCGTAGAAGTGTGTCTACACTTGTACACTTTTGAGTCTAGGTCTAGTGGAATTACATACATTCCTGCTTTGTTATGTATTATTATTTTTGGATACTTGGGGATATTTGTACATTCATTTTGTTAGCCGTGTTGACCATTGTGAATTTGATGTGTATATTTATATATATTGGTTATGTGATGTTTGGTTTTATTTTTATTGCTTCCGTGCACTCTGAGTCTTTTGGTTTTGTTTAGCTCCGCCTGGCTTAGTGTGTGGGTGTCACCGTTCGCTAGAGTTTGGATTCGGGTGCGGACTCTTTCGTAATCGGATTTGGATCTTGATGCGAGGGATGTGGTCCCATTTGTGTGGGGCGCTGCATCCTTTGAGTGGTATGAGAGCGCGGTTGCAAAATTGGGCTCTAGTGTCGTGTGGGTCTGTCTAGGTCGTACGGCTTAGGATTACATGGTTATGTGCTTTCGTGAAATATGTGAGTTGATTACTTGAATACTGGACTACTTGATTACTTGTTTACTTAATTATTTTATTAATTGTATACTTGATCATACATGAACTAATAAACATGCATCCATATTGCTTGAATTTGTGATTTTCAGGATGCCTCCGAGACGCCGAGACCGTGAGCAAACTCCGAATCTAAATCAACCACCTCCGCCACCACCGTTGAATGCAGAGAATATAGTTCAAGCCCAACTCAACCAACTACAACAAAACCAAAGAAATCTGACTCCCCCGGTTGAAGGGCAAGAAACTTCAAATGTTTACAAGGAGTTCCGAAACAACAATCCTCCTAAATGGCATGGAGGTGATGATATTAAAGTGGAGGAGTGGCTTTCAAAAATTCGAGGAATTTGGGAGATATGTTCGGGAAGTTCTCAAGATAAGACCATTTGCACGGGTCTTTTTGTACAAAGCTAAGCGGCGACGTGGCTCAAGGGAGTTCGAGCCAAGCTAGATAGGATGGGACGAGAATTTAATTGGGAGACCTTTGCAGAAGAATTCCATGAGAAGTACATTCCCTTAAGCGCACAAGAAAGAAGCCTCCAAGAGTTTAACGATTTAAAGCAAGGTAATAGGACAGTGGAGGAGTATATTTTGGAGTTTGAGAGGCTATCCCCCTATGCCACTCACATCACCAACCACGATTCTCACAAGGCCCGTCATTTTCTCCATGGACTCCGACATGAACTTCAAGTGGCTCTCCAAGCCGTAAATGTGAGCACGTGGGCGAAGGTCACCAAAGGGTTATTCAAGTTGAAGCCCAAAAGATGTGGTTGAAGCCTCCACCTTTCTCTTCTTCTTCTCAGGGCTCGGGATCCAGATCTGGATCGGGTAAGAGGCCCGTTTCTTATGCTCCACGCCCTCCTACGGCTCCGGCTTTTCATACCCAAAACACCGGGAATAAGAAACCCCGTATTATCGGTCCCCCAATGCCTCCGGCTCTTCCGGCTCCGGCACTACCCGCTCCCATGGCTCAGGCTCCGATTCGATGCACATATTGTCAGAAGAAGCATCCAGTTGAGCAGTGTTGGAGATTGTTGGGCAAGTGCTTCAAGTGTGGGTCTTTGGATCATAAGATCGGCACGTGCCCTAATGCGAGACCAACGGTTCAGGCTCGAGCATATGCCCTCGAGGGTGAGGAGGAGGATGCCGAGATAGATTAGAATACGGTGGTTGAAGGTACGATAACAATTTATGACATTCCATTGCATGTATTTTTTGATCTCGGGGCCACGCATTCATTCATTTCCCGGGACATTATTGCTTATTTGCCTTTGCATGCTGAGTTATCTGTGCATGTATATGTTATTTATTCTCCTCTGGGTGGTCGTTTGGAGACGGATAAGGTGTACCGAGGTTGTCCGGTTTGCCTCGAAGATTGGGTTTTTTCGGCGGATTTAATTGAGATGCCTATGAAGAGGTATGGAGCAATCCTTGGGATGGATTGGCTTTTCACTCATCGGGCGGTTATGGATTACCGAAAGAAGAAGGTGTTGTTGGGTTCTGTGGTGTTTACGGGTGAGAAGTCCACCCCATTTGTGTCTTTTATAGAAGCGCGTAAGCTCATCCGGGGCGGCGCGACAGGCTTCGTGGCTTACCTCCTTAATTAACCAAAGGATCAAGCCAAGCTTGAGGAGACAGAGGTTGTAAGAGAGTTCACCAATGTTTTTCCTGAGAGTCTAGGTTTGGAGGTGCAGAGAAACACGACGACTTGCATCAAAGATTTTCTTCTTCATTTTTCTTTTTTTCTTTTCTTCGGTATTCTTTGTGTAATTTTGGATTTGGGTGACTTGGTGATTTTGAGCGGAGATGGTGGTGTGATAATATTGGGTACTCTGGTGTGGGTAATGGTGGTGGTGCACTAACGCTCTGGTGGTGATGGTGTGACGGCAGTGATTGTGGAGGTGCAAAGATTTTCCGGTGGTGGCGGGTGTAAATACGACGAGTAGTTGTTAAGAGAAGATGACATTTTTCTTTTCTTTTTCTTTTTTTATATATATTCGTTTATTATATATTATAACTCTCTCTATATATGACATATTAAATATTATATAAATGATTTTCAAATATAGAAGAGAGATGTCGCGAACTTTTTGAAGCGATGCCTCGTGTGCCAAATGGTAAAAGCAGAGCACCAGAAATCGGAAGGAACTCTCCAACCACTTTCGATTCCCGAATGGAAGTGGGAGCAAGTGACAATGGACTTTGTGTCCGGCTTGCCGAGGTCTAGGGGAGGTTTCGATGGAATTTGGGTTATTGTCGACCGTTTGATGAAGTCTGCCCATTTTCTTAAGGTTAAGATGTCTTACAAGGTTCCCAAGCTAGTCGAGATATATTGTAATGAGATTGTAAGACTTCATGGTGTGCCGGTAAGTATAGTTTTAGATCGGGATCCTCGGTTTACTTCTAAGTTGTGGCAAGAGTTACAGAAACGGTTGAATACAAAGCTTCTCTTCAGTACAACTTTTCATCCCCCAACAGACAGCCAATCAGAGAGGTTGATATGTTATTTAGAGGATTTGTTGAGGTCTTGTGTGCTGGATTTCAAGGAGAAGTGGGATAAGCACCTTGCTCTTTATGAGAGCACTTTATGAGAGGAAGTGCAGGTCACCTCTATTTTGGGATATTGAGGATTGGAGGTGGACTGAAAAGGATAAGCTTGAAAGAGAAACACCTCGGGAGAAGATCAATAAAACCAAGGCTAAGGTTAAATTGATCCAACAGAGAATGAAGGCAGCTCAGGATAGAAAGGAGAAGTATGCTAACAAGAGAAGGAGACCTCTTGAATTCAAAGTAGGAGATCGGGTTTTCTTGAAAGCATCTCCTAGAAAAGAATTCTCTCGAGCCTGTCGAGGTGGGAAGTTGAATCCAAGGTATTTGGGACCGTTTGAAATTCTTGAGAGAGTTGGAGAAGTGGCTTATAGGTTGGATTTGCCACCAAATTTAAACGGGATACACAACGTGTTTTACGTTTCTCAACTCAAGAAGTTCTATCCCGATGAAGCAACCATACTCCCTGTTGACGAGGTACAACTTGAGCCGGATTTGACAATTATAAGGCACCCGATTAAGATTCAAGACCGGAAGATGCAAGTTTTAAGGAACCGACAGATTCCCTTGGTCCGAGTCTTATGGAGAGATCAGAAATCAGAAGAGTCTACTTGGGAGACCGAGGAGAAGATGAGACAGTTGTATCCGGAGTTGTTCTCGGGTTCAGAAGTCAACCTGGAGACCAGGTTCTCCCAGGGGGGAGGTTGTAACACCCCGTGTTTTCGGACCGACAGGTAAATGTGTGATTTATTTATTATTTGCATTTTTGTGTTATACGTGGACTTATTTGCAAGCTTTAAATCATTTTGGGGTCTTCATGCATTAGGTTTTGGACTCAATTTGCACTTATTTGAATGTTTTGGGGTCATTTTGCGATTATGACCTTTCGGGTCCGTAGGACGCATCTTGAGCTCGGGAGCTCAAATTCGAGTTCTGACACCTTCATTGAGTTCCTTTCGATGATTAGGACTCAATGAGTCTAACCCCATAATTTTCTGACTTCGTTTCGACTCTCATTTACCCTAATTACGACCCGCGTACACTAATACACACCTAATTCCTAATGTGGGACCCAAAGCCCATACCTTGGCAAGACTGTTCTCTCTCCCTCTCTCATACAAAATGAAAACATTTCCCTTTCTTTTTCCCCTCAATACCGATCAGCCCTCACCAAAAGAAGAAAAAGGAGAATCCCCAAGTTCCCAACTCCATTTTTGGCACCAAAAGCTCAAGACCCACCTTCATCTTGCATTTTCTCTTTCAGGTAATTTCATATTTGCATTCCTTATGCTCTTGTGACTTCATACATCATAATATTTCATGGATTAATTGGTTGGATTGTTGGGATTGCATATGGGGTAAATAGTAAGGGTTTTATGGGTTTTGTGGCTTATTGCTTTTCCATGGGATTTGTTGGCATTTATTGCACATATGGTGGTTATTGAAGCATTTGCTTGAGTTATTTATAGTTCTTTGGCTTGGTAGTTGATTGGGGAGTATTTCACCATTAATGCATTTATGATTCTTTGGCCATTTTGATGCTTATATGTGCCGTTGAGATGATTGGAAGCATGAGTGATGGTTTTGGCATGAGTTTGTGGCTTGACCACTTGGTCCCCTTCACCCCCATTTTGGTAGTGTGCAGTTTTGTGTGTGGGAGCTTATTTTTGTGCATTGTGGTATTGAGAACCTGAGTTTTGAATGTTTTTATGCACCTTTGTTCGTTGAATGCGTCAATTATGCTCATATGTGCGTATGTGATTGAAACTTGGTGAATTGAGCATGCTTTCTTGAATTCATGATGAAATGTTATTTTTTATAATGTATGAGTTTAGGTGTTAATGTATCAGTTTGAATTGAGTTTGGAGTGCTTGGGTATGCCTTGAATTTGTTTCGGCCGAATGTGGTGTGAAAAATGCATTTTTCGACGCAGGGCATATCAACGACCGTTGGGATTTAGTGCATGAGAACCAACGACCGTTGGAACTGGGGTGCACAGTAGGGTGCTACTGCATTAGTTCAACGGTCGTTGGAATTTATGCTATGGGTACCAACGGCCGTTGGAATGGCCCAGGTTCACCGGCCCTTTTCTTTCATTGTTTCTTCATTTCTCGTGGCTTTCGTGCACCTTTACCACCCCCAATATGATTCCTAAGCTTGTATAACATGTTATATGATGTGTAATCATGATTGTATTAGAATTTGGCTCGACTTTGTATGCGTTTGTTTGAGTTTTGGTTCATTATGCTCTAAGTGGTACGGTTTTGCAATTCTTGCGCATTCATTGCATCTCATGCATATCTCTTGTGATCTACGTATAAGGTGAGGTTTGAGTTTTGTATCCCGTGCACACTTTTGCTATCTACGTATAAGGTGAGGTTTAGGTTTCTATAGTGCAACCTATAGCCTTATGTGACATTTTCTTGCCCCGCATGTGCCTCTATTTTGATATATAAGTATGTAAATAAGTGTTGTGATTAGATATAATTATGATCTTGTGATCGGCTCTTGATTTGGAAATGTAATATAAGCCTATGTAAGCTATTTTGAGAAAATGTGTGAGTTGTGTTGCGAGATGAGCCATGAGAAATGCAATGTGATGTGATGTGTAATGCGTGTGTGAGCTCAAGGAGTTATGGAAAATGACCCCTCGGGACGGTATAGGGCCATCGAGGTTTAACCTGTGCATATTCTCTACCCAAGGTATTATACGCGACCCCTGGGAGTTTGGGAAGGTGTATATCTTGATGCCTCCAAATGTGTTTATGGAGAGGGCACGTTGTGGGTTCGCTACCCCTCCTGACATCGTGTTGTGGATGGTTGGAGCCGCGCGTGGCTCTTCCATCAAATGGTGAGATGGATGATTGTGTTATGATTTGGTATTGGTTTTAGTGTTGTGTACATGAAGCAGGTTGGAAGGTCGTACTCGTCGAGCATGTGTGCGTGCGTGATGTGAAATTTATGAATCGAATTGGGAATTATGAAAATTATATATATGTACTTTGGAGTGTAAAACCCAATCCCGGTTCATGAGTTCACCCCTTTGATACATGCTTTGATATATCTATCTAATGTTGGGGTGTCCGTTAGCCGCCTCACTCAGTCAGTTGACTGACTCCTCGCTTTTGCCTTTCAGTTGCAGGTGTCTTTTGGCCGTGAGCTAGGCGGAGAAGTGTGTCTACACGAGTACACTTTTGAGTCTAGGTCTAGTGGCATTACAAATATTCCTGTTTTTGGTCATGTATTATTTTTTGGATACCTGGAATATTTGTATATTCATTTTGTTGGTTGTGTCGGCCATTGTGATTATGTTGTGAATATTTGTATATCTTGATTAGGTGATGGTCTGGTTTTTTTTAATGCTTCCGCTACTCTAAGTCTTTTGATTTTGTTTAGCTCCACCTGGCTTAGTGTGTGAGTGGTCACCGTTCGCTAGGGTTTAGATTTGGGTGCGGATTATTTCATAACCGGGTTCGGATCTTGGTGCGGGGGATATGGTCCCTTTTGTGTGGGGCGCTACAGGTTCAACTAGCATAGATACCTAATGTAACGCCCCGATCTTTCGACCGTACAGGTATGACGTATATGATACTATTTCCGCATTTTAGATTTTCTTAAATATGTAATTACGTGATTTATTTTGTATATTCTTGTATTTCTTTTATTTAAAATATTTGAATATATGTGAATACTTGAGAATTTGTGAACTTGAATGTGTATCGAACTTCTTACATTTGAGTGTTAAGTTTGTGTGAATTTGAATTGAAATGTGAAAGATATGGATTCGATTGGAAATGAATATTTCATAAGTGAATTGAAATGCTTGAGTTTGATCTTTCAATGCATTTATTGTGCACTTGAACATCTTCATAACATGATATCCTCTTTTATGCATCTCATATCATATCATATCATATCATTGTCGAGCATCTTATTTGGTCAATTTGAGTCTTACACCACTTTTCTTGCACATATTTGGGTGGGTCCAGTCGGAGACGAGGCCGGTCCGTGAGGCTTCTGCTCCATTTCTTTTGACTTCAAGGTGGGTTTCTCTTCTATTTAGGTATCTTGACCCGATATACCCTCTTATGTACAAAGTTTTGAGCCAAAACTATATATATATATATATATATATCGAGTCTTTCATCTGGTAAATGATTTCAAACGTATAGCCCTTTTTATTTGAATATCCCATCTAATATTTTGGCGAGGCATGATTGATTGCACGGGCCCCGGGACTTAGTGTGAGTGGCTATCCGGGGAGGTATTGGGCCGACGGTGATCCCCTCATGCTAGTCCCAACCAAATTACGGCGAAACCAACTTCCTTAGGAGTTTTGACGAAGAAAGGCAAACCGGGCTTTAGAGGATTCATGTACCTCTCTAGCCGCATTGATTGGATGGCGAGGGCTAGCTACCCAGACCATCTCCCGGAGACAGAAGGGTAGATCGTATAATTGTGCACAAAAGAACTAATGCTTGAAAATGACTAAATAATTGATAATGGATTACACAAAGGAGAAAGTTGGAGATTGTACACATGCCTACCCGCCGGGCTATTGAATGACCTATAGATTGATCGAAATTGATTGTTATAATCCCGATTGATGATTCCTTTCATTACCCACTTGGGAAATGCTTTGAAAACTTCACTCGGGATTATAGCTTGCATGTAATTGTTTAAATTCTGTCATATTATATATATTGTCCCATTTTTATACCCACCAGTCTCTTTTAGACTGAACTCATTTGGTTTTCAGTGTTTTTGTGCAGGTGTGGCAGTGCTAGATGGGAATACAAGCCTATCGAGTCTTGCATTCTAGTATAGCACTTTATTTTTGGGTTGTACCACACACTCATATTTATTTACCGCTTTTGTATTGAACGTCTGTGGCGCTATTGTATAGAATTGAGGCTGTGAAGGCCATGCTACTTGTAATTTTGTTGAGCCCCGTGGCTCATTGTGAATATATGATATATGTACATGTTAGCTTTCGCATCGTTGCATTGCTCTGTTCCTTTGTAGAGTTTTGGATTGAATGGTTTAACCGCCTAGCTTAGCGAGTGAGTTGTGTCCCCGTTCGCCTCGATTTGGTTAGTGTATGGATTTTCCATTTCATATGCGGGCCGCTACACCTAATCCCAAAAATCAACATAAAATATAAAAGCAACGAGTTCAACTATCCTAAAAGTCTGTCCCAAATAGGCGGCTTGAGTCAAGTCTTGGAGTCGGTCGGTTTGGTAGAGTCTTTGTTTCGTAGAGTCTGTCGCATTTCATTTGATATGGATTTGTATATGTACGTATGAAGGAATATGTATGTCTTAAATATTTTGAGTCAAGTTTTGTTAAGCCGCCTATCCCAACTCTAAAGTTGCCTTGCAAACTAAAAATATTGGGGAGGGAGACGGTCAGTTACAATGTGTAGCACCCGGAACGATGAGCACCACATGCCGCAATATGAGTCTGGTCCACCCATAAAATGGAAAATCCATACATGAACCAAACTCACAGCGAATGGGAGATAAGAAAAAAGACCAAACTGACTAAGCGGAATCTAACCCTGTACCAAACAGTCAAGTAAACCAAACATGCAGTGCGGAAGCAACAGATATAAACAGTACATAAATTAGTAAATATGGCAAGACCTTATATATGAAAGTAGAAGCTTCGTTCAATCAAAGTTCATATTACGCCCAATTCAAATTTATCAAGTTTCAATTCAAATTCCTAAGTATCAAGTTCTTGTCAATGTTTTAGAAACCGGACCGAAAAATTAATTGGGTCAAGAGTCATTGATTCAACCGTTAGGCTAACCGTGGTCGAACCGATGATGTCTTAATTATATAAAAAATAATATTAATATATCAAAATAATTACCAAAATCATAAATAATGAATATGTATATAAAAATGAACTTCTATCTCTGTAAATCATATATTAATATTATGCTATATTGAATAACAATAATAATAAAAGTGCACAGCTATTACCAAATACCAACCATATCTTTTTTTTTTTTTAAAAGAAAAATCCAAATCTTTAGGATTTCAGTTGCAAGTTGCAATCATCGACAGACTTTGTCTCAAAGTCGGAACACAAGCAACAATAAAGGAGGAAAAAAATCCACAAATCCATCAAATACTATAAATTGAAATGAAGTCCCACAAATGAAATAAGAAAGTTGAAGGATAACAAGTTCCTTCCCTTGAAAATTTAAGAAAAACAAAGAAAACATAACTCTGAGATTGCGAGAGAAGAGGCAAGGAGAAAAAAAGACAAAGAGAAGACGGATGGTCATCCGGTTTAATGGTTAAACTACGGGTTTCAACGACTTTCACAAAATAAGGCTATTTTGGGGCATATTCGGTTTTGGACTCTAAACGGTTTATTTTGTGGACCGGTTGATGGTCCGGCCGGTTCAACCGTCCGGTCCAGTCCTTAAAACTGGTTTTTGTAACTATTTTCGATTTTCAAGATCATTGCTTGTTCCTCATTTACACCTAATGAAACTCAAATTCGACAAACAATTTGTTTTCAAATGTATAAATGCTGATTTAATTGTTTCCAAATGTATAAGCATCAAATTCGACAAACAATTTGTTTCCAACTGTATAAATGCTGATTTAATTGTTTCCAAATGTATAAATGCTTACCGCTAAATCACCAATAAGTCACTTCCTAATATCAACTTGTTTAGTTTAACCGTTCAACTAAAATAACCACTTATATCAACTTGTTTAGTTTAACCGTTCAACTAAAATAACCGGAGAGCACACAACAGTGGAGAACCCAAAATTTGAAATATAATCCACTGAAACAAAATAACTGGAGTCTCAACCTTCAAATATCTGAGTAAAACTTCTTATGAAAGTTGACATCGACAATATTTATAAGGCAGTACATCTCATGTAATAACTAATCACCCAAAAGATGGACATCTTAATAGCCATTTAAAAAGGACATGAAACTAGAATTAAATATATTAAAGAAAACTTTGTTGCAAGCTCCGAACTGGTTAGTCCATGAATGCAGCAGACAGCAATATTCTGCAAGAAAAGAGGCCTCAGTCAAGAGATGTAAAACTTAAGAAATAACGAGAACAATTTAAAATTTCAAGTTCCATGGAAATTTAGTAATGAATATCCAAATTCTAGGCTAGGGCAAAGGTCAAGAAATGGATGATTACGTGCGGACAATATTTGAGACAGAATATGTAATCCCTTGTCTGACCTACAAATTTACTTTTCTGGCACATCTTTACACATGCAAAGGAGTGCATGAACTGATGTTCATCTTCAGAGAACGGATTCAATGTATAGAGTATTTGATGCACAAAGCAAGATACAGTTGATAGTATGTTCGTTTAATTATAGTCCTGATAAGAGTTTTGTTAACTTGATGGCAACCAAGAAGCATCAACTTACATATTTTGTTGAAGGCCACAATGTCACAGCTCTGGACATATT
>JBBMKE010416856.1:0-11194 GCA_037834125.1 Lippia alba | reverse complement strand
TATATATATATAACTCATTTAATACTTGAAATTTCCTTTTCAATGTAATCAATAAAACGGTAGATAATCACATATTTAATAGTGAACAAAGCCCTAAATGAAAATTCTAGATTTGGAAATTGATGTATTATTCTCTACTGGAAAAATCTGATACAAAGTCCCTTATATATACAATGGCGCGAGGTAAACCCTTGAACCCCTCTTCTAACTAATTAGAGAAGAAAACTAGCTTTACAGAACGACATCGTTCCACTCATACAAGAAACGTAACACCTAACTAATAGAAACGTTTATTAATAATATTACATCTTCTTCAGCCCCCCTCAAGTTGAACAGGGGGAGAATTCACCAAGTTCTAGTTGGACAACAAAGCACTAAACTGAGGCAGCGCCAATAGCTTTGTGAAGAGGTCTGCGAGCTGATCTCGTGAAGTAACATGAAGAGGAGCAATGAACCCAACTTTAAGCTCATGACGAACAACGTGACAATCAATGTTAATATGTTCCGTCCATTCTTGAAAGACCGGATTCGACGCGATATGCAAGGCGGCTTGATTATCACAATGTAAAGGGATGGGCGTATGGACAGGAATATGTAAATCACGAAGCAGAAAAGAGATCTATTTTAATTCACAAACCGTGGTGGCCATGCTTTGATATTCAGCCTCAACGGTGGAGCGGGAAACAGTAGCCTGTTTCTTGGACTTCCAAGAAATGAGGGAAGAAACAAGAAAGATGCAAAACCCTGTAATCAGGGACGTAGCCAGGGGGCATGGGGTGGCCCCCGCCCCCCCTAAATTTTCCAAAAATTTTATTATTGTATTTAAATTTTAAAATTTTTATTATCTCCCCCCCCCCAATTTATAAATTTACCCCCCCTCCCCAATAAAATCACAACTCACCAATCATAATAGGATTATTTTTAATTAGTATTAATTTAGAAATTTTAATTATTTTTCTCAGTCCAAATGCACTTTTTACTTCGTTCACAATAAAGTTTTTTAAGATTTTTATATTTTTAATGTTCTTTTCTGGATTTTTTTCTTCGTTTTCAATAAAAGTCTTTTAATATTTTTAAGCTTCTTTTCTAGTTCCCGATAAAGTCTTTTGATCTTCTTTTATTCTTTACGATATTAACAATTTCAAATTAATCTTCTTCTTCCTCATTCATTTTTCTATTATTCTCTTCTCTTCAACTTACAAACTCTCATTTTTCTAATCTTCAAAAAAGAAGTTGATCGTGGTTCAAGTTATCCCATAAAACCAAGAGGTAATATTAATTTATATTTGATTTTAGTTTTTTTTTATAGTTTTACTATGTATAAATTATTTATATAAAATTTATAATCAATTTCTTAATTATAAATTAGTTCAATATTTTGAGAAAAAATTATATCTATTTGAGAATAGGTTAAAGTATTAGAATTTTTAAAGATTGTATGTCTGTGGAATAAGTTAAAGATAATATGTTATATTTTTATCTCTGTTGATAATAAGATAAAGATAAATATTAAAGATAGTACGTTATGTTTTTATCTCTGTTGATAATAGGATAAAGATAACTGTGTTTTGATTTTAGATAATATTGTGTTTAATTTAAATAATTTAGTATTGATATGAGTTCTATATCTTAAGAAAAATCGTTTCTTTATCAAATTAATTTTGGATAGATTATGTAGTTAAAACATTGTATCTAAATAATAATTTTTATTTTTTCTTTTATTACGAAGATAACTATTTTAAATTCTTTTTATTAGGAAGATAACTATGTTATTTTTTTTCTTTTTATTTCTATGACTATCAAAATAGGTTAAAACAAATAATTTTTTTATTTCTTTATATTGTTCTATTATTTAATTTTAAACTATGTTAAATTGAGACCATAATTTTTTTTGTTTACATAAGCACTATGAGAAAAAGAATTTAGAGTTTTGCTTGTTTTATTTATATATATCAAATAAAATAATAATTTTATTTTAATAAATAATATTTATTTTAAAAAATATTATATATATTTTAAATTTCCGTCCCCCTTCCATGAAATCCTGGCTACGTCCCTGATTCTAATAGTATACTACTTTATTTTATACCAAATCCCAACTTGTCGACAAACGGCAAGTTACAAGCACGCAATGCTCAGCCAAAACATTTAAAATCGTGGCCACAACATAAAGAAAATAAATAACCAAAGAAACACAGCTGAAATTGCATCAATATTTCAAAAATGAGAGTTCAAAAGCATCAAACAACCCCAAGCAACAGTCAAAATTTTCTAAATGTTTATATGTGGTTGGATTAAATATTTGTTTCTGTAGAGATTCATCCAAATTAATATTTCCCAGAAGAGAAAATCAGAAGCAAAAACTTCTGAAATTCCATCTCGAATAACACTTGAGATCATGTCAACTGTCAACCAAAATAAACTAACATCATTGTGGAGAAGAGAAGCTAAATTGTACCCCACTTTTGCCCTGATCATGCCCTTGTTGTTTCAAGATGTGGACGTAGTTGACCTGATTAAATGGCGAACAAATCAAGGTATTAGCAAATGTTGATATAACACCATGATGGATAAAACTACAAGACAAATAATCACAATAAACACCCGCAAATCATCGTGCGAGCAATACAATGATGATATAACAAGCTCGATTTCCATTTCACTACTCGAAATCCCCTTCCGAGTAGAGGCAATTGAGAGCAGATCAATCGCTACTTACAACTTACAAGCTACACAAATTTCAGATTCTTGTCATGTAATCACTTCATATAATCCCCAGAGCAAGAGATTATTTCATTATACACAGGAAACCAAGATAATCTAACATTAGAGTAGCTTACCTCCATGCGGAAAAGGTTCGTTAGCATGACGACTCCACATCCCACGGAGCTTCTAAAAGAATCTTTAAATTTCTGAAGAGAAAGTCCCCTGTAAGAATGAATTCTCAGTTAACTTATTCAAACTACCAGCGCATGCAAATGCATGGCCATGAATCCCAGCGTCTCTGAGAACCTTCGAGGGTAGATCAAAAGATAAGTCTGCAAAGGCAGTGAGAGCAAGATCTCCACCAATATGATCTATTCCAGAACCGTTAGAACTATTTCCAACAGCTCTTCGGTGTTCAGCCGGACCCAATCCCCCTGCTTTGAATCCCAACAGAGATGATGGCCCTCTCAAGGACCAGAGTGGAGAAGAATTGCCGCCCATGAAGAACCTCTCAGTCAAATACGACGGCGCACTCCAAGATCCACCGCCCCATGGAAGTTTAGCACCGCCTGAAACTCCAAGATTCAATGCAGCCCGATTGGAACCCAAGCGAATAGCGTAACGAAGATCAACCTCCTGCTCACCAAGATCAAGCATAAGAGACAACAGAAAAAATGTCATTTTACGAACATAATGGGAAGAATGCTAACATAACCTTCAAAATGGCTGAACAATATATAAATCAAATGAAAGAAAGAAAACAAGCTGGATACCTGACGAATAAAGCGTAGACTGCGTATATCATGAAAGAGACCACCAATTTGAGAAGTGGAAGCAAATGCAAATCCTCTTGTTGGCCTTGAAGGGGAATCTCTTTGGTCGAGTGTATACGTATATTTCAAGGCCGAGAGCAGACTATGTCCCAGCTGCCTTCTTACCGCGTGGGAAGCCATTTGAGTTGGATCTGTTAGAGTACGCCAAGCGAGATTATAAGACAAATCATGGTTTCCCTTTGATAATAGCCCGAGTGAGAGGCCGAGTCCTTGCTCTTTATAGGAAGAGAGATTCAACCAATCTTTGGAAAGTAGAGATATTCTTGCAGACAATGGAGAAGAAAAAGATTTGAATCGGGGAAGAGAGACGCCCGTGCTGAATTCAGGCGTTTGACCCCATCGATAAGCAACTGAAGTTACTGAACTATCACATATATCTCCGTAACCAAACAAATTTTTCAGTTTCAGTGATGTTTCTACAAACTGTGACATCGATCTAGCCTACAAAACCACTTCTGATTATCAGAAAGATGAGACAGTGTTTGCAAACTCTAAAGAAACTACTTTGTGCTTTCTTCCTTTAAAAACACTTGGGGATTATTAAATAACCTCTTGCTAAATGAGTGCAATTTGGTTTATCGTAAAAGCGGAGTTTTTTATCCAGAGACTTCAACTACCAATCTTACTATTGCAACTTCTTACAACTTTAACTTCTACTTAATTAGTTCGTCAAAACTCAAAATGTTTTGCAAAACACACTTGATACATAGCATAAAATAAAGTATAAACATATATATAGGAAACCAACTCATGCATGATGTAGATAAAGGTCGACGCATTTCTAATTTAAGTGGGAGAAAATCAACTAAAATGAAACAAGATTCTAGTATATCATATTTCTAATTCCTTCCATGGTGTGAGGCCATCCATAGACATCTTTTTTCCAGTATATCCGTCATATTAATCAACTTCAGCACGAATAATTTAGCAAGGGCCACATAATTCAAGTGTTACGAGCAAAGAACTTGATCACTAATTTGTTAAAATGAAAACAATAGTTCATATTCCTCCCATTAACTTATAACTATGCAGAGTTCTACCCAGTATATTTTTCAGTGCCGGCATTGCCCAATTCTGAAACCATCATTGCAAAATTCATTTGACTAAACCCCAGGGATAGCTTCTCGTGAAAAAACCCTAGTAGTAAAACCCATTCACATTAACTCCCAAGATTATTGCAAATTAGGTATATCTTAAAATTTTTTGTTACATTTTATTTCCGGACATAAAATATGATAATATCTTAAAAATCAAGCAATTTAATGCAAATTTTATATTGGAACCTGAACTTAGTTTGCCCATCAAAAATGGAACCCGATTTGCTCACCACGTAAATTCCGACAGGTAAAATCAATATACAATAAAAATATGCATTAAATTATTTAATTTTAAAGATAGTCATTTACTATACCTAAACGACTGAAATGGTCTTGACTTATACCAAATTGCAATTTTGCCCCATTTCCAAGAGCACAGAACACTAGAAGAAAATTGTAAATTCAGAATATATTTAATTTTTCTCAGATATTAAAATAGAATTATATCTTAAAAGCCATGCAAATCAATATACTTTCTGATCGAAATCAGATTTTGCCAAAGAAAAGTCGAAAACCCAATCAGTAAAAAAATATATAGTAAATTACTTGATTTTGAATATGCATTCCTTTTTTATCAACAAAAAATGAAATATACCCAAAATATTGATTTGGTATATTAAATTTACAATTTAACCCACAAAACACATGTACATAAATATTCCATTCCCCCAACTTACTAGCAATAACGAACTAATCAATAAAAAAAAGGTTTGAAAAAATAAACAAGGATGATACCTCGGTTAAAGATTGAAAAACCCCAAAACCTGCAGTAAGTGGTCTCTTAACCTCCGAGACCTCGACGACGACATTAACAGTTCCCGGCAGCTCCCATGGACCCGCAACAAGATCAACATCAACCGAATCAAAAATATTGAAGCCATGCAACCGCATGCCGGCGACATTTTGGGCGCTCTGCAACTGCTCCAAGCTAGTGGCGCCTCTGAAGGCCGCCGCCACTTCGGCCTCGATCAACGAGTCCTTCGTCTTCGTGTTGCCCTTGATGATGATGTCGTGGACGCGAAAAGACAGTCTACGGACAAGGGACTCCATGTTTGCCCGCTCCTTTAGCATTCGCGCTTGATCAGGAGAACTCATGGTGTTGGAGGAGGAGGAGTGTTGTTCGTCGTCGAAGTCTTGGTCTTGTTTCAGGGTGGTGGGGATTGCGGCCTGCGGGAATGGCGAAATGGTTACTTGGGGAGGAAGGATAAGGGCGACACGGGCGTACGTACATGGGACTTCTTGAGTCCGTGTTGAGTAATTCTCGTGGAATGTAAATATTCGAGATTAGGTATATGATCTTGTCTATATCTCGTAGATATTAGGGGTTGTGTTAGTACATATCTTATTGATATTGTAATTTTATATATATATGGTGAACTATATTTAACTATCCTGCATCTAAACCTAATTATAATGTATTTGATATTGTAATTTATAGGGTGAACTACAATATTTAACTACCCTGCATCTAAACCTAATTATAATGTATTTTACAATTATCAAAAAATTACAATATAAACCCTGACTTTACGAGTCGTTTGTGATCCTTAGGGTTCCATTATATAATTTCAAAAATACCCCTGATTTGTTGTTAAATTCATAAACGGCGGGGATCATTTTGTTTATATTTGTAAGCTTTAAGGATGATTTTGTAATTTTAACCTTCAGAGGAATAAGTGTACTTGTACAAATTTCTCATAAAACCCTTAGGGGAATAAGTGTACTTTTACAAATTTCATTAATGGATCTCAAACCAAATAAAATTAATCGATGGATTGCATTGTAATTGGACGTAAATATAGGCTAGTCATATGTAAATGACCATATTTATATATAGTGTAGAAGTAATTATTTAGGTTTAATTATAATGTAATCTATTTTAGTTACTAACTTTTGAGAATCGTTTGTGGTTTCTGACGTTCGTTAGGGTTTCGTTATGTCATTCTAAAAATATTTAAAATATTTTTAAAATTTAATTTGTGACTTTGGGAATTGTATCGTTAAATTCATAATTTATAAGGATTATTTTATTTATTTTGTTTAATATAAAACTCATATAAACCATTAGGAGTATAACTATATTTTTACAAATTTCATTAGGGACCTCTTATAAGAACTAAAATATAATTTTTTATTTAAATAAATTATATTATAACTAGGTCTAAATATAGGATAATCAAGCATAAATCATTTGAACTTAGAAAAAATTACATCTGATTGTCCTGTATTTAGGCCTAATTACAATGTAGTCCATCATTTTCGGAAAATTACATTTTAGTCCCTATAGTTTTGTTTGATCTGAGGTCCCTTAACAGAATTTTAAAAAGTACATTTATGTCTCTAACGGTTTTATGAATATTACATTGAATATATGATCAAAATTACAAAGTCATCCCTAAAGTTTACAAAAATAACAAAACGACCCCTACAAAATATGATTTTAACAATAAATCAGGGGTATTTTGTGAATGACATAACGGAACCCTAGGGACCACAAACGGTTTTAAAAAATTAGGGACTAATTTGTAATTTTCTGAAAACCGTGAACTAGATTGTAATTAGGCCTAAATGCAGGGTAGTCAGATGTAATTTTCCCTTTGAAATTATATTATGATCGAGCTGACATGAATAATGAAGTACGTTGGAATAGTACTTGAGTTAGAAATTTCCGATAACAAAGAAATAGACAAGAATATGAGAAAATTTAGGATAAATGAAAATATCCTAATTAGGGGGAGGGGGTAATTAAAAATGGAGTAATGGCCAAACCATTAATTATGGATGCTTGTAAATATTATTACATAATTTATAAGGGCCATTAATTATGGATGCTTGTAAATATTATCCCATAAATAATATAATTAGAAGGCCCGGATGGCCGGATCCCTCCTAATCAAGGATTAAAAATCGATATTATGGACTTACCTAACAAACTACAAGAAAAAGAAAATTACCAATTATATTAATCCATTTGTGATAAAAAAATAATAATTAAAGTGAAAAAATATTGTCATCTAATGCATGTCAGTATCCCAAATTACCTAAATATTCTTCAGTTGTTAATATGATATATCATTTATTGTTTATATAACAAATAAAGTTACGTATCCAACCATATAGTCATATATAATATGCTTTGTCCCACCAAAAAAAAAAAATAATATGCTTTTGGTGCACGAAATTAGAGTTCAATTAATATCATGCACTCTGTGAATTCCTTGTTTGATATTTGAATTTAATGCAATGTCGTCAACAGCAGCATAGAAAGCTAATAACCGATCACCTCCACTCCCTTTTCTCCCTATATTGTCAGAGTAAACAAGAGTTTAAGAAAATAATTAATCCATTGGAGATTGGAATTATCCTCAATTATATTTCCTATCAAATCTCAAATTATTCCTATAATCGTTTCGATTATTCTAATCTTAATCGGATAACTAATAATAAGGTTACATTTTATCACAATATCAATTAAATATCCAATAAAATATATCTCAATAAATCCCGTGCTTTTTAACTTCTTAATAATAAATGCAAATCCCCCTTCATAATCTGGTATTTTTGTTAAGACTGCAGTCTAAGTCTAACTACCCTTACTAAAGAACATATTATCGTATTCTAATAATTAATACTATCAATTATTCTGGGTACTGTCACATCTTATAATATATAAACAAAATTGAAATCGCTAATTGATTTACGCAATCGCTCATTTTGGACCGTCGATCTAACTGGGATTTGTTGAAATTCAAGATTTCAATTGTATTTCCATGCAGAAAAGTGCGTATAGCTAAGACGTATAATTGTTGGTATTAATGTAAGACCAAAAAAAAAATAATTGTTGGTATTAATTAATTTGGAGTGTGTACCTAATTCCAAGTACGTAGATGCATGATTATAGTTAATTACATAGGGATATAATTGCGAATATTCAATCCAACTACAAAAACTTTGATGAAATTACAATAAATCATATTAAAATTTATTAAGACTATATATTAGTATCAATTAACCGAACATATTTCATATATGAAATTTAAATACTTTGAGGTAGTTTAGAAAATATAAAAATATATAATACGTAATATTCAATCCTCTTTTAAAAAAAACCAAAAGGGGGAATAATAGGTTGACTTAAAAATATAATATGTAATATTTCAATTAACCGAACTTAACAATATATGAAATTTAAATACTTTGGGGTAGTTTAGAAAATATAAAAAAATATAATACATAATATTCAATCACTTTTTTAAAAAACCAAAAGGGGGAATAATAAGTTGACTTAAAAATATAATATGTAATATTTCAATTAACCGAATTTAAATACTTTGGGGTAGTTTAGAAAATATAAAAAAACCAAAAGGGGGAATAAGTTGACTCTTCTGTACTATTAGTTTTGGACAGAAAGTGTTCAATGAGACCAAAATTAAGAAAAATGTCATTTTATGAGTCTAAAAGTGAGACATTAACCACTCTTGGGAGGAATCTTGTATACGACTCACTTTAGAGGACGATTTTAATATTTTTCTTCGTATATATATAAAGTTTGGGAACATTTTGGTGACGTATTTGGGATAGAAGTGATTAGTATGGATTATATGTTAGTGGTTTTCCAACGTTGGATATCTTCATCTCCTCATAGCCGATTGAAACATATAAGAGTGGCTATCCCGATTCTAATATGTTGGTTCACTTGGCTCGAGAGAAATAAAGTACGGCATGAGAGTGGTATAGCTTTTCTAATTATTATAGAGAATTGATTGGCAGAACTTCATCGAATTGTATTATTCACAAGTATAAATAGAGTACAAAGGTTTTACAGTTACAGATAGAATTAATCAATTAAACAAATTCCTAAGATAGCATAATCTGTTGTGTAGCATAATCCTAAGATTGCTCAATTAGCTGTGGAGATCGACTTCTAGAATATCTCAACTTCCTACATGCCCCCGCAAGATGGAGGTGCGGTGCGATACTCCAATCTTGTCTCGACAGATTAAGAATTGGTGACGTGGAAGAGCCTTTGTGAAGGTGTCAGCTAGTTGTCTGTGGAAGACACGTGTTGGACGCGAAAAGCTCCACTTTGGACTTGTTCTCGTACAAAGTGAAAGTCAAGGGATATGTGCTTCATGCGTGAGTGAAACCGGGTTGGAGCAGAGATGTGTAGTACCAATGTTGTCACAGAAGATTGTTGGTGCGCGTGGAAGGGCAGTTCCCAACTTAGATAGCAAGGAGCAGATCCACCAAATCTCGGCTGATGATGATGCGACCGCACGATACTCTGCCTCGATGGATGATCGTGCGACAGTGCTTTGCTTCTTAGAGCTCCAACAGATTGGCTTCGTGCCGAGGTAGATAATATGGCCGCTGGTAGAAGAGTAGTCGTCTTTGTTACTTGCCCAATCAGCATCAGAGAAGGCCAGAAAATCAATAGGGCTGTCGCGATGGAGCAGGACCCCAAAGTTTGAAGTGCCACGCAGATATCGGAGGAGGCGTTTGACGGCTTGAAGATGCATTGAAGTGGGGCGATGCATGAATTGGGATAACTTATTCATAGTGAAGGCGATGTCCGGTCGGGTCAAGATGAGGTGTTGGAGTCCCCCAACAATTGAGCGATATGTGCTTGGATCGGTAAGGGATATTCCCGAGCCAAGGCGCAGGTCATTGTCGGGAGAGAGTGGTGTAGTGACTGGGTTTGAATCCACCATCTCCATATGACTAAGCAAATTATGGATGTATTTCCTTTGTGAGAGCATCAATCCTTGAGATGTGCTTGTGCACTCGACGCTCAGAAAGTAATTGAGAGACCCCAAATCCTTGAGAGAAAACCAGGCAGAGAGCGTGCTAATGAACGTGGACACCATTGATTGATCTGGGCCTGTAATAAGAATATCGTCTACATAAACTAGGACAAATATCAGAGTATCAGTTGAGTTGAGAATGAAGAGTGATGAGCCTGCTAAGGAGTTCCTGAAGCCCTGTAAAATAAGAAAGTGGTGCATTTCATGGTACCATGCTCGGGGCACCTGTTTGAAGCCATATAGGGCTTATGAAGCTTGCAAATATGCTGAGGATGGTCCTTGTTGACAAATCCCGGAGGTTGGATCATGTAGGCAGGTTTGGCTAGTTGACCCTGCAAAAATGCATTGTTAACGTCCAATTGGCGTAGAGCCCAGCCGCGACTAACAGCAATCACGAGCACTACCCGGATGGTGGTTGGCTTGATCACAGGGTTGAATGTGTCATGGAAATCAACACCCGAGCACTGATGAAATCCCTTCGCGACCAACCTGGCTTTAAATATGTCAATAGAACCATCAGAGTTACGTTTTATACGGAATATCCATTTACAACCAACTAAATTAGAGGCAGCAGAGAGAGGGACCAATTCCCAAGTTCCGTTTTTCACAAGAGCATCATATTCTTCAGCCATAGCCTTCCGCCAGCGCTCGTCCTAGAGTGCTTGGGTCATGTTTCGGGGTTTTATTTCAGAGGCAGGGACCATTTGGGTGGATAGGTTTAGTTTGCAGTTTGGTTTGTGTATGTTGTTTTTGG
>JBBMKE010416846.1:0-11194 GCA_037834125.1 Lippia alba | reverse complement strand
TGAATATTAATTCTAATATGATTAGAATAAATATTATTGGAATAAGATATTAATTATTATTAGAATAATTAATATTCATAAATTGGTTATTAGGTACTTTTTTTTTTCTAGAAGAATAACATATTTTATTTTGAATAAGATTCCTATTACTTGAAGGAAAAGAAAAGATAGAAGAAAAATCAAAGTTGGGATTACATTCCAACTAGACTTGGGGTGTTCGAACCCTCGACTATAAATAAGCCAAAGGGTTCAAAATTTTGGCTTACACGTGATTTGGAGATAACGTCCAACCTTCCTAAAATTTTGAGGATAATTCTCTTGCTCTCTTTTTTTACTCGTTTTTTATTTCTTTAATACACATGTTATAGTACTAGAATATTCACTAACATGATTTGAATCTAGATTGGTGTGGATTATTACCCTAGAAGACTTCTACTTTGGAATTTCGAAGAAAGAATAGATCAAAAAATGGGAATTTCATGTCGCATGAAGAACGTTTGAGGGCGGGTCAATACGTTTCAAGAAAGCTTCAATTCTTGTAAGTTTCTTGAAAATCCCTAAAGTTTTGAGGCGAACATTGCAAGATCACGATCCCTTTTGAAAATTTTTTAAACTTCCGCTGTTTTTACTTTGCTTTTTTCACACAACATCCATGTTTCTCCCTTCTTCAAATTCAGCCTTAACCATTACCTTTATATCCATACAAAGACGCTTTTGCCATTTATGATTTTGCTGCCGTCTATTGCACATCATGATCATTATCTATTGTTGTATCCGATCTACCAAAGTTACAATTGGGAGTGATCTCGCATCCCTCACCCAACTGTTCCAAGACTCTGCAATATTATTGTCGATAATACCGAATCGATTACCCGTAAATAATGAATTGGTGTAGTTTTCAGGAGAGGAGTTCTTTATGAAATCTGCTAGCAAAGGCATTGGTTTAAGAATTTTGTTGACGTGCAAGGAGTATTCGGCCCTAGTAGGAGCATATGTTGCTGCATGGAATACATTGGTCCAATTTTTTTTGTTGAGTCTGGGATAATGCTTTCTAAGGACCTGTGATAATGTCAGCCAACTGCCACTTTATTATCAAGAAAAAGAGCAGATATGCCAACTAATCATACTAATCAGTAAACAAATACTTGAGTTATGAAGTTATCCACCAAATGTCTCAGGGAAAAGGCATGTTGGAAATCTGGAAATATCCTTGGCACATGCGTAACAAGGCTCAGGTGCTTGTCGGAGAAGAATGTAACTATCTAAAATCACAAAGTACAGACTGACTTTCAAGAGCATGACTTAATTTCTGGCAAAACCATTCCCAATTCTGATCATTCTCTGAGTCAACAACAGCGTATGCTATTGTAAGCAACTGATTGTTCCCATCTTTTGTTGTCGCACAAAACAAGTGACCTTTAAATTTGTTCTTGATATGAGTGCCGTCAAGGACTATTTTCCGACATTTTCTAAGGAATCCTAACAAACAAAGCATGCAAAGTCATAACAAACGGTTAAACATGTTATCTGGTTGTTTTGTCTCCAAATCACAAATGCTAGCATCCACATACCAATGGAGCGGTTATAAGACCCAACATCAGAATCGTGGATTCCATGCGATGCTATCTCCTTCCCCATCCACGGAGTATTCTATGGAATTTCTACATTGTGCTCATTCATATCTTTCGGCTTGTATTTAGGATTTGCCATGATACGAGCCTTCATTACACCCGCAACCCAATTTGAATCGACATTGGGGTATGACCTTTTATTCGTAACCATTTTCAAACCACAAACATGTTCAGGATTTAACTTTCTTATGGCAAACTCACTCCGTCACTCCTACGGTTAGGGGTGGGCGCGGGACGGGGAGTTTGGGATCGGGAAATTCGGGATCGAGCTTGAAAATTGGGTACCTGAGCCCATCCCGAAAATATCGGGTAACCGACTATCGGAAAATTCAGGATTCATGACGGGTTCGGGGTCGGGCTTGAGGAGCCCGAATTATTTTCTGTTTTTTCCAAATACATTATTATTGGGCCTGTATAACTGTAATCAACGAGATGGGCCGCCAATTAATTCCTTTAGGCTTTTCACTTGTAATTAACAATTTGTTATTAATTTATTAGATTGTTAATTGGGCAATTAATTTATTAATATTAGTTTTTTATATACATTATTACTTATTAGTTTACTAGATTGTGGCATAATGGGTTTATTTAGTTGTTTCGAAAATATTATTACATTAAAAATAATGCAATGGAGTTCCAGAATCATATTAAAATATACAAAGGGAAATATCAATGTAAGTGGAATTAAAATATTATAAATGAACAATGATGGCAATATTCAATGATGTTCAAATGCTCAGAATACAATATGCAATAGCATGAAAAAAAAATTTAAGAAAAGGGGTCGGGGATCGGGGATCCTGATCGGGAAATTCGGCAGGCAGCATTTTACTCCCCGATCCCAATTCTGAAATTTTGGATGGGGATCGGGTATCCATCCCGAATTCCCCATCCAGATCGAAAAATCCCCGATCGGGTCGGGATGGGCCCCGAATTCGCCGACCCGAACGCCCACCTCTACATATGGTAAGAGGCATATGACCTCCAATTGCAGTTCTCATTTGGACAAGTAGCTATAATCTTATCAGTATCATTATTTATATATTTAAACTTTCGGTTCACAACAATATGATAATTTTTCAAATGAACCCTATAGTCATTAGCATCCTTAAAGGTCTGGCCAATGTCATGGATGCAACGACTCCATGATTCATCGTTGTTGGTAGAGTGAACGACTAGGGCTTGACTTGTCGATGTCATTCCCTAGTCATCCCTTTTCAAATAAAACACAAACCGAACGAGTAACACATCACAGATATAACAACCACAAGAAAAACATAGAGCAATTAAAATATACTACCTTCACTGAGATGAACTTGAAGAGAGCTGAATTTCTCTCAGTTTCACAATGTGCTATTTTGCTAGTCTATAAACTGAGACCATACTTTCAATATCTTTATCTTTCTTCAAACTAATAAATGATTCATCTTCCACATATGCATTAGAGTCGAAGTTGGGTCAATGATTCTCAATCTCCGAATAAAAATTTCAATAGTATTGCTCTCACGAAGTTGAAAGATATGATGTTCACCGCCAAAAAATACACTACACCATATCGAACCAGTCACCAAGCCGACGGAATCCATCACAGAGTGGGTTTTCCAGATTTTGTATCAAACACATTGTGTCCTCTTAAGGTATTGAATCAAAAAGGCAAAAGGAACAATAAGGGATGCTATGATATCGGGATAATAGATGAGGCGGCAGCGACGCCGGCGGAGGCGGAAGAGGAAGAGGGAGATTTAATTAGAATGTAATTAAATATGTGTGTGGTATCAATTTTAGAATAAAACTTAAAGGTAGAACAGTCTTTTTAGGTGATTGGGGGGTTTACAAAAAATATGTTGTATATTGGTGATCAAAAAAAATTAAACTAAAGGTTTTGAAAAAGTTTTAAGCATATTTGGTCCTTTAATAATTGCCCCATGTTTATTTTGAATTTACCTTTACGTTTTAATTTATACATAATTATCTTAATTGTTCTTAAATAAAATAAAAAATTGAAGGGTGTCTCTCTTTTTTCTCTCTAGTCTTCATCTTACCTTTGTATCTTTCAAGAGATTAAAGTTTATTGAAACATCAATCCGGCGGTGGAGAATACGGTTCCACTGCCGGATCGTCTTGTTAGGAATAGTGCCCTGAAAGCAGTTAGTGCTTTTCTATTTCCTTATAAAATCACAAACAATCTTTGAATAATAAACGAAATAATTTTGTTCATAAGCAATGCTTCTTTATGTGCTTATTTGTCTGTTTGAGTTGACTATTTGTTTGCATGTTTTGAACTCCCCTAATTCGAGATGTTGTCCAGAACTTTGCCCTTATGAGAATGGCACATGAAACAAATTCTGGACTCCATAAGTGAGGATTAGAAACTTCTCCAAGTCAAGAGTCCAAATGACAATGGGAGTGTCGATGTAGACTTTGTTGATACTTGCTTATGTGATTATGTCCTTTTGAAGGATCACTCAGTTTCATGGAGTGATAAGTGCATATGATGATGCACTCATAATACCTAAGGGTGATTGTTACAAGAACTTCATCACTGAGATGTCCCGCGTGAGAACATTCCTAAATGGAAAAGAAAGTTTCTAAAAACTTCCAGATTAGAAAATATCCCACTGGTCAATAATGTGATTGATCCTTTGACTTGAGCTTCTATAATGTCTCATATGAGCTAACTCTATAATATTTGATATAGTCTCAAAAGGGTTTCGACATACTGAAACTTGAACAACGGGCTATGTTGGGATTACACAAATGGCATATGTAGAATTAGTAGAATCAATAAATGACATAAAACTTGTTACAAGAACAAGGTTAATCTCTTACTGATTAAGTTATTCGTAGTCCATTAGACTGAAACCCTTGGCCAAGCTGGATCAAGATCAAGACATTAAGAAAATGGAGTTTTCTTGGATTGGGATCGAAATGGATATGAAACAAACTTAACTTTAAAGATCAAGAATATTTTGGCTCTAAGAATATTCTCATGCCTTAGCTCTTGATTGAGAAATGGAAGTGTAGGAGGATCTTATATACAAAATGTTATTGACTGAAAGGTTTCATTTATTTCGTTATTCGGCTAGGGGTCACACATCCATTGCTAGGTTACGATCGTGTGATCTGTGAAGTTGATTAATTGATTAAGTGAATTAATTAATTAATGTCACAGCTAATCAAATAATGAACCTAAAGGGTCACAGACAAATGCCAGAATACAAGGGTTTTGGTAGGAGGTTAATACAATTAACAAATGATCAAAATGTTGATCGAAGAGGTAAAAATCCCGCCACGGAATCACGCTCAGAACATGATTTCCACGTGTTAAAGTGACACGTGGCGTGTACACGTGCCACCGATGATGTGGCTCATGCGTGTGATTATTAATTTATTAAATGTAATTAATTAATTTAAGTCTACTATTTTATTTTGAATTAATTATTAGACTTTATTTCTCAAGCTTAACCTAATTAATAATTAATGAGAAATTAAATTATTTATTGATAAAGACTTTTAACTTTAGAAAAGTTGAAAATTCCAACTTTCTATTGTAAGAGAGGGGAAATTTTATCTCTTGCAAAGACTTGGAGAATAAGTTAAATACTTATTTCTAATTAAATTAGTTAATTAGTGAGCAAGAAAACAAATCCTATTGGTTCTTGGAAACCCTAAGGGGTTCGAACCTACTAGGTATAAATAGGGGAATTGGGCTTTTTCATTTTTTAGATCAACACTCATGAAGTGTTAAGTTTTTTAGAAAAATCAAAAGAAAAGTTTTCAAGCAAAAATCTCCTAGCCTAAACTAGCCACAAATCATTCTCCCTAGCTTGATCTTGTTATGCAACTGGTGTGAATACGCTTTAGAGGATCACTGCTTTTGGGATCTATGGAAGGCCGTTCGAGGGATATTCCGCGTGAAGGGCATTCAATAGGCGGTATTGACGTCACAAGAAAGCTTCTAACTAAGTAAGTTTCTTAGAACCACGAAACAATATGAGAATTGTGAGTTTTCGATCTTGCTTTTGGAAAAAAAATTTAAATTCCGCTGAGTTACTGTTCCCGGTTTTCCAACACGGCTCAAATCTGTTCTGCCGCTAGCATCTCAACCTTGTTTGGTCTGGAACCGAATAGTTTAGATCTATTCTACCGCAAACATCTCAACCTTGTTTCGTCGCCAGCTGCCGTTGATTTGTCTCTATCCTTTCAGATCTAATGTTGTTCTCTCAAATCTGCTTCACCGCTACCTTTTTAGATCTATGCTTTCTACGATCTGGGTGATGTTGCTTGAGTCAGTCGTTGCAGCGAAAATGCGTCCATTGCTATTTTTCTTAAGTTAGTTTTTTAGTCTTTCTCAGTTAATTTTTTTTTAGTTTTCTGTATGAAAGTTTTGTCTCTTCCGAATGAAAGTCTTGTCTTTCCCGTATAGAAGTTTAGTTTCTTTGTGAGGGTTAATTTAATTATCTAGACTTTCCTCTGAAAAATGATATTCAGCATGAGGGTAATTATGTAGCTCGTTCGCTTTTGATAATTACAATTTCGACTAGCACAGTTTGGATCTGCATTTGGATCGTACTTTTTTATTTGGTTATACATTAGTTGGTTTTCTTTAAATATATATATCTTAATTGAAGAAAATCTTCTTCGGTGACTGAAGCCCATCCATATCCACAATTAGAAATAATCTAGATTCAATTTGAATTTTTATTCGGAAGATAATAATGAAAAAGTGGACTTGTAATGTACGCACGGTTCAATTTTAATTGCTAGTATATAGGCTAGCTGAACATAATTCATAACACTAAGTATAGCATTTGTGTGGTGTTTACTCAAGTTTATAAATAACGAATTATATACTACTAATATTAATTAACATTAATCAAACTTAGTTGGTTGAGAATATAATATTTCTGACTACAAATTAAATATAGTTGGTTGAGGGAAGTTAGGGAACTTAGTTGCAATTTTCGGCACATATTTATCTCGTTCAAACCAATTAATTATATAAGTAAGTGCATTTTGTTTGCTATTTAATTTTCTTTTTTTTAAATATACATTACTCACACAGTACAGATCGGAAAGATAGATGTTATATCGATGTGAGGAGGGAGCAACTCATTTAGTTTTCGCCCATATTTTTTCTTTTTTAAATATGATGAGATTTTACAACTTCAAGGCGACGAAACAAAAAACCGGATGGAGGATCTTTATGATCGGAGGAAGAGATTCTCAATCAGTCGTGGGGAGAAATAGTACGTGAATATAAACTATATAAAAGTATAATCTACTCTCTCATTATTAAACAAAAATTTTTATTTTTTTAAGAGGATCAATATTGGTCTGATTCATCTTAATAACCCACGGTCAACGGTGAATCTAATGTTGTTCTCTCATTAAACTAATCTAATGTTGATCGAACTAAGTTTGAACTGATTCAAAAATAGTGTAATAATGGACAATTATTTATTATCTTTAACTTTTCAAGCAACTATAACACCACCTCTCTCTATATAAGTTATGCATGTCTGTGTATGTCCCAAGTTGTATTAGAGTTAGATCTTCAATAGAGAGGAGAAAGAGATCAAAGAAAATATTATCCAAATCAAAAATGGCGGACCCCCAATTAGTTTCCCTCAAGAGAAAGCTTCAAGGCAAGGTGGCTATAGTAACAGGCGGAGCAAGCGGCATCGGCGAAGCCACGGCCCGCCTCTTCGCCAAACACGGCGCGCGATGGGTGGTCATCGCTGACGTCCAACCTGAAAAAGGCCGATCTGTGGTGGAGTCCATTGGCTCAAGCTGTTGTAGCTTCATACGCTGTGACGTCACCGACGAAGAACAAGTGAAATCCATGGTGGATTCTACTGTAAAGAAGTACGGCGGACTTGACATAATGTTCAGCAACGCTGGAATACTGACCGCCGCGAAACAAACGGTCCTTGATCTCGACTTCGTCCTATTTGACCGTGTGATGAGCACCAACGCCCGAGGCATGGCCGCGTGCGTAAAGCACGCCGCCCTCAAAATGGTGGAGCTAGGCCGCGGGGGAGCGATCGTCTGCACCGCCAGTGTGGCTGCGACGATGGGCGGAGGTATTATTTGATAATTAGTTATTTTTCTCATTTCAGAAGATAAAGTATTATCTAGATACTAAAATTATAAACGGATTAAAAAAATAAATCTAGAAACGGTAAATGACACAAGACAGAGAACTAATAAAAGATTATATTTATTAATTTAAGGTCGTAACAAATAATTAAAGAAAATATCAATTATTTATACTTAACAGACACCTACACGGACTACACCATGTCGAAGCACGCGGTGTTGGGGCTGGTGCGGGCGGCGAGCCGGCAGTTGGGGGAGCACGGGATAAGGGTGAACTGCGTGTCGCCGTCGTTTGTGGCGACACCTCTTACGGCAGATTTCGGGCTGTCTAGTCCGAGTGATGTGGAAAAGGTGATGGGGCCGGTGACTAGCTTGAAGGGGGTGGCGATAACGCCGGAGGATGTGGCGGAGGCGGTGCTGTTTCTGGCCTCCGATGAATCTGCCGTCGTGACCGGCCATAATTTGGTGGTTTCCGGTGGATTGGTTAGCATGCCACTTCTGAAGTAGGATTGAAATTGGAGCACTGATCTCCCCTTATATGTGTGTAATCTTGCATGAATCTTGTTTGTATGAACTTAGTACCCTCAATTCCAGCGAATGTCATTATACCTAAGTCTTTAATTACATTCGTGATTCGTGAATTAATATTCTCATATATATGTTTTTAAAAAACACTACTAAGAATTATATAATCAAATTAAAAGCTACAATCAACACACCAAAAATCAAAATAATAACAATTTTTTAAAAATCAAAATAATACAAATCGAAGCTGAAACTGCAATTTTCAAAAGCGAATTGAACTATACAATTAGTCTTAAGATCCAACTTCCACATAAAAATCTTGATAAAAATAATTTGAACTCTAAGAAAGTGACTAAACTTTCATAGTAAAATAACAAAACTTCAATCCAAAAAAAACAAACATTCATACGATACTCTCCTTAAACAATTTAGAAAAGTAGTGATACGATGGAGAATTCTCTTTGTTCTAAAGGACTCCTTCAACCAAAACTATTAAAAAAACGAATATGATAAAACGTGAATTTGAAAGAAGAGTGGTAGTATAATAGATGTGAGAGAACAACAAGATATCTGAAAAATTGACGACAAATCTAGACAGATGATAATGAAATAAAAAAAATTATTAATAGAATAGATTTGAATTAATCTAATAACGGATTAATTATAATATTTTCCGCCACCGCATTAAATTTTCAATTAGTGACCTTTTCTACATATTCTTCTCTATGAATATCTATTGAATGCTAGAAAGAAAAAGTGAGATTAACTATCAAAGAGGCAAGAGCAATATAAAAGTGAATTAATTTTGGGGTAACTCAATTAAATACTCTTGTAACATAAAACATGTTTTTCAGGGGATGTAGCTCAGATGGTAGAGCGCTCGCTTATCAAGTTAGCATGCGAGAGGTACGGGGATCGATACCCCGCATCTCCATTTTATTTCATTTTGGAATTTTTTTATTTGGGCTTTTCGTTGCTAATTCTTGGTTTTTGTAAAAGCCCGTGTATGGGCCCAAATATAAAATAGCCCAAACCCGTTTTGCAATAATAAAGAGTAGTAAATAAAGATTCGTCTTAATAACCCCACGGTTTTTCACTCATTTTGATTTGACAAAAAAAAAAAAAAAAAGGAGATTCATCTAATTTTTATACTTCTAAACTTGCACCAAAATCAATATTTCTGCACACTTCATGCTTCTGCAACATAACTATTATTATTTAAATTTATTGAAATTAAAATTTTCATATTAATATATAATTTATAATTATTTTTAATATAACTATTATATTATATAAATAAATATGACAATATTATATTAATAAGAATAATGTTAAGATATAAATTACAAATTTTGAAGAAAAAGAAAAGATAAAATAAATATTAAGCAGTTTATTAATAAAATGAATTAAATTGAGATGAGAGAAAGGGGGAGTTAATACACTTTTAAAGTGTGAATTAACTGTTGAAATGGTAAAGAATGGTAATGGCGAACATAATTAAGACATGACCTATGAGAAGCCAACGGGGATTGGTTCTATTGCTTAATGAGTTTATTCTACGAGATAACAATTTGGAGTTTAAATTCCACTTGAAAATACATGTTAAACAAAAAAAAGAAATAACCTACGAAAAGTCTAAATGCAATGTAATTAATTAGCCCATAAATGAGTCCTTTTTTTCTCTTCCATCCATTTCATTTTTGGTAAAAGAATTTTAGATTGAGAGATGACGGCTCAATTTAAAATGAAAAATGTTTCATAATCAACGAACACCAAAACACATAAAAAAGCCTTACGAATTCTGTTCTGATATGGTTTCTTAGTTGGAGCAAGATTATCTGATCAAGTTGTTTCCCATGTTCTTGTGGTGCTATCTGGTGATGGGAATAATGATACCAATACGAGACACATATCTCCTATATCAGTCATTTTAATTTGAACTTGATCAATTAAATTAATGAACTTGATCAATTAAATTAGTACAATAAGAGGACCGATGTTGATGAAGTGAAAATTTTGATGAGAATAATTAATTAAATAACAAATATAATATGCATATCGTATAATTTGTTGAGATCCGATCGGATCAAATTTGATGAAAAAGAACTTAAAATTTTTTTAAAGAAATTTTTAAGTATATAACGACTAATTTATTTTAGAGTAATTAAGTGGAAAATGATATGAGGCAACAAGAATTGGTTCAAATGGTTCGAGAATTATTTTTTGAAGACAATATCAGGAGTTCAAAATTTTTGGATCACTGGGATGTGCATGTATAAAAAATAAATAAATAAATAAAATTTGAAACTACTAAATATCTTCAGGATAATATCTATTATCTAGATAATATCTGTCACCACGTCACATTATCAAAGTCCAACGTCCAATCCTACTACCAATAATTATTATATTTTCAATACTATGTGCAAGTCGTAATCTTCTTCGATTCTATCTAATGGAGGTCTAACTAAAAGCCCACAGATAAATAATGCAAAATTGCAAACCCCATAGATAATTAGCCTGACTATAGTCAAACTATTATTATTATTATCCCACAGATAAATAATGCAAAATTGCAAACCCCATAGATAATTAGCCTGACTATACTACTATTATTATTATTATTATTATTATTATTATTATTATTATTATTATTATTATTATTATTCCAAAAGTTATTAAAAACCCAAAAACGCTTTATATATGTTATAAAGATTAGGGATGGCAACAAGCCGAGCCGGCTCGCGAGCCCTTCGAGCCGGTTCGTGCAAGTTTCGGGCTTGGGTTCGCTGGGGACGAGCCAAGTCGAGCTTGGGTTTGGCTCGGCACACCTGCGAGCCAAGCCGAGCCTGGGTTTGGCTCGGCACACCTGCGAGCCAAGCCCGAGCCCATATATTTCTATTCGAGGCTCGCGAGCCGACTCGCGACCCTTAGAA
>JBBMKE010416836.1:0-11195 GCA_037834125.1 Lippia alba | reverse complement strand
TGCTAGGACTTCGGTATTGTTGTTTGCTGCTTGAGGTTGAGGTTTGTTTGTTTGTGGAAAAGTTTTTTCAACCCATGTTTTTGTTGTTTGCCCATTTTCTTTTGTTGCATTTTTGCTGCACCTGCTTCCTTCTTTCCTTTTAGATCGTTTCCATTGGCATTGTTACCACTAGTTTTCCTTTTTTCATCTATCATGTCCCAAAAATCCTTATTTTTTCCCGCTTGCTCGCCTTCTTCTTCCGTGTGTCGCATGTAACATTCCTGGATTTTATGACCTAATCTCAAGCACTGTGTGCAATAATCCAGGAGTCGCTCGTAAACGATTTCCTGGATTTGTATACCTCCCTCATGTCCAAGGGTTATCTGGTGCTTCAGAGGTTTTAGAATATCGAGTTCCAAGCAAACTCTCGCGAATTCCGGTCTATTAGCATCGATGGTTCCCTCATCGCAGCAGAGGGGATCTCCAATGACTCTCGCTATGTCGGAAAGTGCTTCCTCATCAAAGAACTGACTCATGATACCTGGAAAACGAATCCAAATTGGTACCACAGAAGACTCAATATTCGGGTTAAATGTAGGAGTCCATTTAAAAGGCTCTCATGGGATATCCATTGAACATGAGTATCTTACGCAGCCATAGTTTCGTAACATCGTCTTCACAATTTAATCGAATAAGAACATGCTTCATGTTTAATAAACCCAATTTAAACTCACCTGAAAGTTCGAGCTCCATAAATAAATCATGTAGACGAGACATCAACCAAGGCATGTTTGAAAGGCTGGGATAACCTGGAAATTTCAGTTGATGAAAACTGAATGTGTGTGAGTCCATTTCTTTCAGTCACCGTGCCATACTTCCTGGATTGGTCGGAGCCGTGAAATACATAAACCCTAGCGCGGTTAGGGTTATTGTTCCTGTTCGTATTTAGTGTTTTAGTTGGTTGATGGTTTCCTGACAGCGCTGCAGCATAGCTTTTCTGATGCGGACTAATATTAGACGACTTCGATGGGGAAGCCCCCGCCGGATTATAGAGACGTAGGGGGAGGGGTGATTTGTGATTAAGAGAGGTTGATATCGAGTTAATATTTTTTTGGTCTACAAACGAGCAATACCAGAACCTCAACCATTATCCAGTATTTTAATCAGCTCCGCAAGCTCCGTCGGCTGGTCATCCCAATATATCTTCGGCTCTGTTAACCCATGTCCGAACTTTTCCAAGAAGTCTGCTGCCCTGTTCCTTTCCCTATGTATATGACAAAGTTTCACTTTCCAGGGTTTATGCAAGTAGTTTTGACAATCCTCCACTATTTGACGTAAAGGGTGCCATTCATTCTGCCCATGCAACACCAGTTTCACCACTTCCTCGGCATCACATTCCACTTCCACTCTCGGAATTATGCGATTCCACGCCATGCTGAGTCCTTTCCTCAAACCCAGGAGTTCAACGCTCATGATTGGGGTGTTACCTAACTTCATTGAAAAACCACAGACCCATTTGCCATTTTCATCGCGGACTAGGCCTCCCGCCGCCGCTGAAGCACCTTGATTAGCCACACTTCCATCAACATTCAGTTTATACCATCCTGTCGGATGTCGATACCAGATTATGTTGGCATTTCGTGCCTTCTTCTTCTTTCCTCCAATGTTACTTTCACCAACTTCAAAACTCATATTCAAAGTCCGTATGACCATCGACTCAGTAGGCTCATCACGTTGTTGGTAAACCCAAACATTCTGTGCTTTCCAGAGATGCCATAATCCCACTACGAAAACTGTACCCCATTGTACCGGCCACCCCGATTCATGCGGATGGGTTTCTTGCTAGTAGTCGTGAACCAATCCTCATCAGCGCCATTACAAAACAACTCCCAGTATTCTTCCTCCACAATGGACTTCCAGAAGGTTTGGGCACGCGGACACCGTTTCAGTAGATGCCAAATATCCTCTCTTGTGGCAGTGTAAGCGGGACATCCAACATCATCTCCCATCCTCCTATCCACCCGGAGAGCATTCGTCATCAGGCTCCGATGCTCCATGAGACAAAGAAAGGTTTTCAGTTTCATTGGAAGGCCATTCTTTCAAATCCAGCTCCAATTAACGTTTTCTACATGAGCGTCCCCACGTAGGTATTCATACGTGGACTTACAAGTAAACTCTCCATTTTTGCTCGCTCGCCAGTACATCACATCATTTGCTTCTCTATTCTCTGGGATAGGAACATCAACAATCTCCCTTTTAATATCCTTCGGAATTTCAGTCCTAATCTTAGCAAAGTTCCAAGTCCCCATGTTGGTTATAAGATCAGCCACTGTGCATGTGTTATCATCATCATGCACATTTCCATTTAAACGATCTCAGATTCTTTCTTGGGCCAGCCAATTATCATCCCATAAAGAAATTGCCTTTCCATTCCCCAATCTCCACCCGAATTGAGGTTCGAGTGCCTTCATGCTCTTCACGATTCCTTTCCAGCAACGCGAGGCCGTTATTTTGAGTGTATGATCCCAAATATCTTCTCCTTTAAGGTATTTTGCTTTGAACATGTCACCCCATGTGCTTCTATGACCCGACATCAACCTCCACCCTGACTTGGCAAGAAGCGCAATGTTCGTCTTGCGGGCTTCTCAGATTCCCAATCCTCCTATACTTTTCTTTCGAGTAACTTTCTCTCATCCCACAAGATGCGTCTTTCGACGCGTTATATCAGCTGACCACAAAAAGCTCCTATTAATTTGATCAAGTCTATCACAAACGCTCCTCGGAATCCAATTCGTATGCATGTGGTAGACCGGAACCGCAGACATCAACGATTGTATAAGCGTCGTACTACCAGCTAGACTTAACGTCTTCGATTTCCAATTAGAAAGCTTTGCCTCGACTCTCTCAATTATGCTTGCGAAAGCTTCACGAGGCCGTCTACAACTGTTCATACTAATGTCAAGGTATTTTTCCAGATTATGGGTCTCTTCCACCCCAGTGACTTCCACTATCTCTTGTCTCATTTCCAAAGGAACATTTGGCACGAAAAGCATCTTGGATTTAGCATTCTTTACCTTTAGTCCAGAAACTCCACAAAACTTGTCAAGAACAACTTTAATCACCCAAGCATTTCTTCTAGTAGCTCTTGCCGTGAGAATAATATCATCGGCAAAAAAAGGTGTGAGACTTTCGGTCCTCCTCGACAAACCGACACCGGTTCCCAAAAATTTTGTTCAATAGCTTCCTCAATCAGGTACGTCAACCTTTCCATGTAGAGTACAAAGAGGTAGGGTGAGATTGGATCTCCCTGCCGGATACCACAAGTCGGGATTATCTTCTCGATGGGTTTGCCGTTCCAAAGAATACTCGGCCTCACTCGTGTGACACTGCTCATGATCAGATCAACAATCTGATGAGAAAACGCGAAGAAATCTAGTGTTTCACGTAGCCAGCTAACTTTATCATAAGCCTTTTCCAAGTCGATTTTGAAAACCATTCCCCCCTTTCTGTCCTTCAATTTCAGATGGTGTGGAGTAATTCTTGTATAATCAAGATATTATCATGCGTGCTTCTGCCCGAAATAAAGCTACTCTGATGCAGACTAATAAGCGTCGACATGAACGGCTTCAACCGGGAAACAATCATCTTTGTAACCATTTTTAGCAACACATTACAAAGGGCAATAGGGCGAAAATCGGAGGCCTTCTCTGGAGTAGTGATCTTAAGGATAAGATAGATGAACGCTTTCCCCATCGACTCTGTTACTTTCCCGTTCCGAAAACACTGCAGAACCAATTTGGACACCGATTCGCCAATTATATCCCAATACTGCTGATAAATAAGTTGGGAGCCCATCCGGTCTGGGCTCCTTTTTCGGGTTCATAGAATTCACCACTCCATGAAGCTCTTCCATAGTCGGTTCCCAGCTAATGCTATCAATGCACCTCTCCTCAAGAGAACGCTGGAATTTGCTCCGTGGTAGTCTTTCATTCACTGCTCCAGAATTGCTCCTGAATAGCTGGCTAAAGAACTCTCTCACGTGTTCTTTCATGCGGCCCTGATCAGAAGTCCACTCATCATTAATGTAAAGTGTCTCAATCTTGTTTCGTTTTCGTCGGCAAAGCGTTGAGAGGTGGAAGAACTTGGTGTTCTTGTCCCCTAGTTTCAACCATTGAACACGGGATATTTGAAACCATAGGGTTTCTTCTTGTTTGAGGGTAATATTATATTCATTGATGAGTTCTCTTTCAAGAGTGCGCAAGTGCGGGTGCAATCTATCCGGAGAAATCCGCTGAATACCACCAATTCGGTCACTGAGCCTTTTTTTTGCCTAAAAATATTCCCAAAGCTCTCTCGGTTCTAAGTTTTGAGTTTTGCCAGTACATTATTGATAGCTTCCATCACGTCGTTACTAGATCTCCACATATCTTCAACCACTTTTCTGCAATCCGGGCTCAAATGCCATGCCATCTTAAAACGAAATGGCCTAGCTATTCCTAAACCCTCCAGGCCCAGTGTGTTGGTAACCAAAGGGTGGTGGTCCGAATGGGTGCACGGTAGGACCCTTGCCGACCCATCCGGAAAAGCCAACGTCCACTCCATGTTCGCCACTGTGCGGCCCAGGCGCTCTCTAACGATTCTGCCTCCATGTATAGTGCCGCTCCAAGTGAAGGAAGGCCTATTGGGACCAATATCGTCCAGACCACACCTATTTAGATTGTCTTTAAAGTTGGCACATCTAGACAAGTTGGCTAACGCACCTCCCACCTTCTCGCTAGGGTAAATGATGTCATTGAAGTCACCGGTAACCATCCACGGGCTTGTATGGGTAGCTGCAAAGTTGGCCAGCTCGTCCCACAACTCCTCACGCCTCTTCTGGATAGGACTCCCATAAAGCCCCGTGCAGATCCAACTGTTGCTACTCGAGGGGCCAATCTCGACATGGATAGCTTGTGAGCTCACTCCCAAGACTCGTAGCTGTGTCACATTATCATCCCATAAACACCAGATGCCACCTTCCCGACCTCGCGTCGGTGCCCTCTGGACCCTAGCGAACCCTAAGTTGGAAGAAACTTCTGTCGCTCTTGCATCCGAGACCTTCGTCTCCAGAAGAAAGACTACATCAGGCCGATGGGCCCTAACTAATTCTCTAAAGTTTCGCCGGAATTCGTCATTGCCGGCACCTTGGCAATTCCATGATAAAACCTTCATGAGGAAACTCGAGAAAGGATAAACAAGCAGACACTCAGTTATGCTCCCTAAACAAGGGGTTCACGGTAGCCGCAAATACCTCGACATCCATCTCCATTGCCGTCTTCTCACTCATGAACCGTTCCCTCACTTCTTCAGCATCTCCCGGGTCTGGTTCTAGCAAAAACATGGACTTCGTCGTGTCCTCAGCCCTCTCCTCCATGGTTCTCGGGTACACGTTAGGGTCCACTGAGCATTCGTGCTGATCAACAGTTGTTCCTATGTCAGTTCCGGCAGAGAAAATCATCAAGTTTCCATTCTGCTCTCCATCAGTATCCCACCCATTCGGAGCACTAAAGTTTGATGTCCGAATAAACCCCGTTGGGATGGATTTCTTCATTATACTTGATTGAGCTTGATTCATATTGACACGTCTGCTAGAGGACTTCGTTTGGGCTTTGCAACATATGAATCGGTTCTTCTAAGATTGGATTTGGGCTTGAGAATTTTTCGTATCTGGGGCCCATTGGCCTTTAGTAACGCTTTGCGGGTTTTGGTTGCGTGAACCCCCAATCATCTCCTCCAAATCTGCTCCCATAACCGTTCTATCCCCATTCGCGGGATCCGCCTGATTTTGTTCCTCACTTTCCATGTTTGAGAAGATTTCATACCGGTTTGATCCCGCTTGATTCGGCCTGGTCTGCACTGAAGTTTTAACCGCCGTACCGGCGTCGGTACTCCCCCTACCGGTGCCCACAGTACTGTTGCCACCTATGTTTCCCACTCTCGGCACCCATGCCGGTTTTGCCATCATCCATGCACCATAAACCGGCGTCGTTGAATTCGAAGGTGGTGATGTTGGGAGTGGTGTTGTTTCTTTGGGAACCTCAGACTGCCTTCCCACTTGGTTTGCTAACAGACGATTCGTACACTGCCCTATGCGGTGGCCAACCCTACCAAACTGAAAGCATATAGCTGGTAGGTTTTCGTACATGATCGGCTTGAGCACTCCATCGATCTCAACCGCACTTCGGCGTCCCCACTGACCTCGCAATGTAAAACATCATCTCTTCCTTGTAATATTCCACCGAGAGCTCTGGGATTCTAATCCACGTAACCGTTGTGGTGACCCTGTCCTTTGAAGCTTCAAACTTGGGGATCCATTTTCTCATGACCAGATAGTTACCCGAGATCACCCAAGGCCCCTCCGTGAGGATAAACGAGGCCTTCGACTTGTCCCCTAATTTCAAGACGTAGCACCCATGCCCCAGGTCCATGAGATCAAAGGCTCCGTGGAGATTCCACAGCTTGTCAATCCGAGCCGAGAGGAGATTGACGTTTACGTTTCGCCCATGCGTTTTTAGAATAAGGGCATCCTTCAAACTCTCCTGAATCTCATATCTGTATTCATCCTCAATAACAATGCGGGGGTATGGAAACCCCTCCGTCGGTTCCAAATGTCGAATCTTGTCCAAGTTTATCATCTCTTCCTCTTGGAATTTTTGGTCCTCCGAGTTCCGGCCGGTAAGAGAGGCCAAATAAGAGACCCCCGGATTATTCCGTAGAGGAACCTGTGGCGAGTCGCTCGAAGGATCGTCCTCCTCCGTGCTTCTCTTCGATTCAACTGTTGCTTTGAACTTCTTAGTGCTCCGTCGCATTTGGTCGAATTCCTCACTCGAGAGAGAGGGGAATTTCTCTCGGCCCAGAGCATCCATTATTATAGAATATGTTAACGCTTATTAATTACGATATCGAGTTAATATGTAATACTTAAAAATTTGGTTGATTACTCTTCGTAATATTTGTCACAAGTACTAATATTCAACTTTTCAATTAAATTGATTTAGTTGAGTAAATTTCCAACTTGATGCTTGATTAATTACTCTTCCTAAAATTTATACAATTAGTAAACAAATATAAATACTCACCTTTACTCTAAGTTATCTGTTTTGTAAAGTTCCAATTAAAATTATCAAGATTTTGAATTTGTCATATTGAATATTAATATTAATTTGCAAAAAGACAAAATGTGGTCCTTGCTAGCTCTAATCAAATGTCCTGAGTAGTGTTTTAATCAGTAACAATAACTGTGAAATGGAATCAACCTTGGCTAGTTATAGTGTCCATTATCACATGATAATGCATATCTTGACGTCGCAGAGAGTTGGCACAAACATACAATAGGAAAAAATGAATAGTTCTCGTTAGGTCAGTCATGCATATATGTTTCACACTTACCACCTTCCATTCCCCCCTCTATAAATAAAACCCAACACGGCATCGAGGACTGGTCGTCGGTGACGAAGAAGTGCAGCCACCTGGCCGGAAGAGTCACGGTGGCTGTGAGCGAGCACACCAACTGCCTTGTGGCGGCGCGGACGTGGAGAAGGGTTCTATAGGTATGTTCTGTTACTTGATTAACTTTTATTGTGAATTTTAGCTAAGGAAAGATATGTATATGATTCATGATTTGAGTTATTTGTGTATGATCTATTAAATTGATTTTATCACAAAATTCTTCCAATAAGTTAATTTAATTTACATACTATAGTTCTTTTATACCTTGCATGTTACCAATAAGTTTTCGAAATTACTTGAATCCTAGCATACACCTCAGATCTAGCATATAAGTTGTCACATCAAAATAATTGATTGGATTTAGCTGAACTAGTTCGTTGGAGTCGGAGTCAAGTTAAAATGCTAAACAGTCGAGTAAAATATTGTAGTTTTCCCCGTAAATGTAGTTGATTATGCAACAAATACAGTAACATAATATCCTTTCCAATAGCATTAGGTTCAAGCCCAACACCCGGATGTAATCTGGATGGAGACATCGCGCCCTGACTTGGTGGAATGCACCGAGTCCGCACAATGGATGGTTTCTGTGAAAGTTGGGGAAAACTAACCTACTATACCTCTCACTTTCTTTCCACTGGGACACATCAGGCATGAACAATCAGCAAATGATGGATTTCATCCCCCAGAATATATTCCGGGGGATGAAATCCATCATTTGCTGCCCGATGCGTCCCTAAGGAAAGAAGGTGCGCGGTTGTAGGTAAGCATTATCTCCGGCTGCACGGACCTCACCCATCGTGCGAACTCGGTGCAATGCAAGAAAATTTGTATATGAGCAGGCGGCCACCAGTTTCAGCTTCCCCTTTCAACGAATTATTATCAACAGTTGCTTGAATAATGAGCTGAAAGGTCCTTCATTCCTTGGATTGATAATGAGTAGGACAAGACGGGTGTTGGGATTGATACGCGGAATGCACCTGTACGAGCCACAGGTGCACTCCACATTATCAATCCCGACACCCGTCCTTCCCCCCACTTTCAGCTTCCCCTTCGGCTCGTCACAAGTTGTAAGTGCTTTATTTTCTTATTTATATATATTCAGCATTGGACATTCATCTTCGACTATGGTTACAAGCCTTATCGCTATATTGTATCTTGAAATAATTCAGTTATGGCTTTATTAAATCGACCTTCTTAAAAGTGCACAATTTACTGGCATTCCTTCTTGCCTGCAATAAGAAGTGTAGATTGTTGGTGCAAATTATATTGCAAATTAATTGGATTCTCTATTCATCACGTCCTTGAGAAATGATTGAAAAACTCCAAACCCTAACTGATTTAATTCAATTTCGAACACTAAATAAGCGTGATTCGGATTTACGTAAAAATCAAGTAAAAATTACCAGCATTATTATTAGCATAATGACCAAGTTTTACTCAGTGGAAAAACTAGAAGCTAAAAAAACCTCCCTAGGCCCTAGCCCCTAGCTCAAAAGAAATTTGCATCCAAGAAAATTGAATATTTATGGAGTAATCCAATACAATAATGATAGCAAAACTTTTTTGTTATACCAACTTAGACCATTTCAGGCATTTTGAAATATTGTATTTTTAAGCGACAAAATAATTAAGTTCATATCTTTAAAATTAAGAAATTTAGTGCTAAATTTGACTGCAACGGCCCCAAAAATACCTACCGACAAACATCCCTGGTTTTCCATGCATGTGTCCAAGCAAAACCGGACCACGTGTAAAATCAGGGCGGATTCTTGGCTAGCAAAAAGCGATTCCGGTCATATTTGACACTAAATTGTATAATTATGAAAATATGAACTTATTTTAATTATTTTGTCCGAAAGTGAAACGTTCCGAAATCACTGAAATTGTCAAGTTGGCATAACGAAAATGAAATTTTCTATTAACTTTAGTTTATTCAAATATGATTATCATTTCAATTGAGATAATGTTGTCGTTGGTATTATTTACGGAGATTATATTTCTTGCATACTTATTTATTTCAAAACAAAATACTATTATATCACCATATCATATATAAACAAGTTCACTTCATGTTTGATATGAATGAACCAGTAATGCTTTTTCTGGTTATTTGTGGAAAGTATTACGATATTTCCCTTATTCATAATTTGAAGTATAATATTAATTGCTTCTCTGATCCTTGTTATGCTGGGAGGGTAGTTCTTTTTCTTCTTGTTTTAATTTGCAGGACTCAAGTACAGATGATTTAGAATGTAACGGGAATACCAAGAAGATTTGTCACCTAAAGTGGCTAGAGAGTTACTTAATTTGAATTTAGAAATGACAATTGATTGTTATTGATGATGTTCATTGTATAGATGTCTTTGAATATAATTATCGAGTTTGAACACATCATTTCAATTATTAAGATTCAAATTAATACCCTATTCAGATATGTTAAAATATTTTTTTGTATGAAAGTATTAAAGTTCAATAAAATTGTAAAATCAAACTATGCTCTCAAGGCTATGCCATTACTCTTTTCCCGTTTCATATTTGATTATGTTTGCTAGCCCTCAATTAATTGTCTATTAGTTTGTGGATGTTTAATAATGTTAATACAATGTACTAAGATGATGAAATAAAATAAGATAATTTAGAATGAAGATAAGAAAATATATAAATATAGGAGGTGTGGGCAACGGAGGACGTTACAACAAACTTGTATCCGTAACACTCAGATCGCCTCTTTTGGCCAACCTTCTGTAAATGTAGCAAAAAGAAAGGGCAAAATGACGATGTCGATGTCGTCCGGTGTGTGCCACCACTACGGCCACGGCCAATCCCGGTTACCGGTGCAAAGCCTCCATCGCCACCACTCAAATTGCAGCCTTTCCGACCACCCACTCACGTCGAGTCGCGCCAACAAATCTATTTCCATCGTCACATGATTTCTCTTCACGTTGACATTTTTGTCAAATTATACTGAACCAAACAAATTCAATCAATTATACGATAAAATAATATAATATACTTAAATATTTGGTCGATTGTTCTTTGTAATATTTATATGATTAAATGATAGGAATACATATTTAACTTTTTAATTAAATTGACTTAGTTGAGTGAGGTTCGAACTTGATACTCTTCGTAAAATTTATACAATCGCGTAAATTTTTACCTTTAATTACACTAATTTAGCTGTGTCGTAGGGTTCGTATAAAATGATCAGGATTTTGTCATATTGAATATGAATATTAATTTGCAAAAAGACAAAATGTGGGGGTGGTCCTCACAAAGCCTTGCTAATCAAAACTGTCGAATGGAATCAATCTTGGCTAATTATACAGTCTCGTTGGGCTATTTAGATGATGGAGTAGTGGGGTAGTTGGATTAAGTGGATAAAGATTGAATTCATGTAAATAAGGTTTCGGATTTGAATCTTATAGAATGTGAACGTAAAAAACTACGTTGGGAGAGGTTATTATGAAAAACGTCTTTAGAACCATAGGAAATTAGTCTCATACTCGATTGGGTATGTTGACACCGAAAATTCGGAAATAAATTATTAATTATTGGCCCAAATAAATTGGCTATTAATTATTAATTTTTACCTAAGTCCATATTAAATTTGGACTTAAAATATTGAATTTGAGATGAGAATTATGGACCTATATTCTTATTCTTAAATTAATTAAATGGATTAAGAAATGATCCATTAAAATAAAGTAAAGCCCACTCTTTTATTA
>JBBMKE010416826.1:0-11195 GCA_037834125.1 Lippia alba | reverse complement strand
TAAATATTGCAACAAAGTTATTACCATGGAACCACAAGATTAAAACAAGATATTGCACATATGAGTGGAAATATGAAGCACAAAGATTCCAAATGAAATTCGAAAAATGATGAAGAAGCACATTCAAAATTCAAAAATTGAGAAAGAAATTATTAAATGACAAAGAAAAACGACACTAAATGTTATATGGGATAAAACATATAATGCAATTGACAAATATAAATATTATACAAACTCTGTTTTAACATAAATTGATAGATTAATAAGTTTAAACATTTTTAGGCATTTTATATATCTTTTGAGGAAGCGACCGCGATTTTGCCGCGACCGTTCCGCGTCATTGCAACGGAACTGGAACGGTGGTCTCCGTTCCGTTCCCCGCGACCGCGACGGTGAACCATGACTGATTCCCTGACAAGTTGAGTGATCCCAATTCCACAAGACCAGTCAGCTCCTTTGGGATATCTCCAGACAAATTGTTGTTCGAAAGGTCCAGATTCGTAACCAGTGGAAGAATGGTGTCGTACTCATTTAGATGTCCTTTTGTAGAGATAGTAGCTCTCTCCATGGATTTTGAAGAGATGTTTACAAATGGAATAATCACATCTTGTTTTGTAACCATTGCTGTGAAGTTGTTGACGCACTGGGGTATGGTTCCAGAAATTTTGTTATCAGATAGATCCAAAATTCGAAGAGAATTCAAGAGGCATATATCTGAAGAAATTTCACCACTCAACTTGTTTGAGCGTAAAATTAGAATCTTCAAATGGGTTATGCTTGTCCCAATCCATGTTGGTATATTTCCACTCAGGTTATTCTCATGAAGGTCCAGCTTCACTAAATTGACGCAGTTGCGCATAGAAAAAGGTATTCGACCTGAAAATTTGTTGCTTTGCAGATTCAAAGACCGTAAATATGCAAGAAATCCTAAGGAATTGGGCAGGCTTCCAGACAATCTGTTATTTCCCAACTCCAACCTCCTTAATGAAGGGCTTTTCAAGAAGCAGTCCGGTAATTCTCCAGTCAATTGATTTCCCCCAAGAAGAAGAAACTCCAAATTTGTGATGTTGTCACAAAAAAAGTGCGATAGACCTCCAGAAAATGAGTTATTGGAGAGACCCAACTCCGACACACTATCTCCCACTCCAGGCAATGATCCACTAAATTGATTGGAACTCAAGTAGACATTAATACTGCCAATTTTGTTCGGAATGTTTCCACGGAGATGGTTGCGTGAGAGTCTCAAATCACTAATCTGCCAAACCCAATTAGGAACAACACCTGAGATTCCAGTACTAGATAGATCCAGTACATTAAGATTCTTTTGCGTCTCGAGCCATGAGGGAATACTCTTAGTGCCTAACTCCAATGAAACTAGTTACAGATCCCTAAGTTGGAAGGGCGGAATCCAGTTTGGATTCACTTTCAAAGTCAATTGAGGGTTTTCAGAGGCATCCAAATATTTTAATTTTGTGAGATTGGCAAAATGGCTTTCCTTAACAACCCCTTCCAGCTTGTTATCTCTAATAAAAAGAGATTCCAAGTTAAAAAGTTGACCCAAACTCTCTGGAAGATTTCCATTCAATTTGTTATCAGAAAGATCTAGTCTGTTTAAGGACATTAGCTGCCCTAGACTGGATGGGATTGCACCTGATAATAAGTTGCTGCTTAGATCAAGGCTTGTCAGACTCTTGAATTTTCCGAATTCATCAGTTATATGACCAGAAAGTCGATTGTTAGCTAGATTCAAGTCTTGCAAAGAATCTAAGAAACAATCAGACACATGACCAAATAACTCTGATAATTCTCCTTGCAACTTATTGCCTCCTAAGTTCAACATTTGCAGTTTGCACAAGTTATCAATTCCTCTGAATTGAGCAGTAAGGTGACCAGAAAGTTGATTGTTAGCTAGATTCAAGTCTTGTAAAGAATCTAGGAAGCAATCAGACATATTACCAAATGAATTTGATAACACTCCTTGCAACATATTACCAGCTAAGTCCAACATTTGCAGTTTGCACAAGCTGGCAATTTCTCTAGGCATATTTCCAGAAAGCCCATTTGTTGATAAATCGAGTTTACTGAGGGAGCTTAGATTTACTATGGCACTGGAAATTGTACCTTGTAGAGAGTTAAATCTCAAATCGACAAACTGAAGGTCTTTGCAAGAGTAGAGCCAATTTGGAATGGTGGAATTGGAATAATTGTAAAAAAGGTCAATGTGTTTAAGTTTGGTGGTATTGCTAATACTTGGAATTGACCCTTCAAAACCGTTGTAACTCAAATCAAGATAAAGGAGGTTGTTGAGCTGAAAAATCCATCTTGGGATGAAAATCCCATTACTAGAAAGATCAAGGACAGCAAGAGAAGAAGAAACATTAACCATAACCCCATTCATCATGTGATCAGTGATGAAATTAAGACTGCAGTATGAGAAATGAAGCTCTACCAAAGAAGGTAGTGAGTTGATCGCCGGTGCCCAGTTTGCTGCAGCTTTGCTGAGGTTCACATCATTCATGTTGAGGTGCTCCAAACGAGAAAGCCCTGACAACCATTCAAGATTGTTGACATAAAGGCTGCTCGTGTACTCCCATTCCAAAGCCAAAGTGCGTAAATTTGAAAGGTTTCCAATAGAATGGGGAACGACTCCATGAAATCCAGCATTTGATAAATTCAAATAGTGGAGGTTTCTCAACGACCCAATGAAGGAAGGGATTCTTCCAGTGAAGTTGTTGCCACTAAGATCAAGATACCTCAGCTGCGTTAAATTCACCAGGGAATGACTTATTTTGCCACCCAAAAAATTTGAAGATTCAATAGAAAAAGGAAGATAATTGTTTTGAAGACGGAGCTGTTGGACATGGCCAGTGAAGTTGTTGCAAACAACTCCTTTCCAAATGCAACAATTAACTTCGTTGCGATTATTCCATGAAGAGAGTAGACCAAAGGGATCTTCCAGAGATTGCTTGAAGCTTAGAAGAGCATGCTTTTCAATTTCAGAACATTGAACATCATGGCTAACGGGATTCTCAATCGTACAATAGCTTAATTTGAAGGAAGCCATGTGTGAGAATAAAATAACTAAGAAAAACAGAGGAGTACAGGGGATTGGCTTTGAACGACTACTCATCATCATCGTCATATTTTGCAATGCCTTGGAATTGAAATGTATGTTGATTATTGTTTGTTGGTATATAATATGTTACCTTTCACATAAGTGTATTTAGGAACCATCGGATGTCAATGCCTAAATCCTAATAAATGCGAGAAGACTATGACCATAGTATTATTGGTGGTGGTTAATGTGTCATATAATAAATGCCAAAAATCCATATCATATAACATGCATAGGAAATAAACCTAGTGACATATATATATGAAATACAGTATGAAAAAAAATTCTTAAACGCGTGTGGTGATGCACATTCTAAATTCACCTAAGATTTTATCATCTTTTTAAATCATAATAATTGATCCTAAAATGATAGTTCCCCCATATATATATAGATAAAAAGTCGATCACGAATAGTACGATATACTTAAAATTTCATGAAATTTGGTTCCCTAATGGAGGTAGAAAATTCTATCAACTTCTCAAAATTAAGGACTAAACGGGAGTTTGGGACTAATCGTAACCCATGAACAGTAAATTTTGGGAGATATAGCTTATGAATCTTTTACTTTGATGGTTGGGAATTAAGTTTATATAGTTTAATATCATGCATTTTTCACTTGAATTAATTTTAATCCATCAATTTAATGAAAAAAAAATACTTTTATGCAATTTTATTGGTAGGTCCATTTCACTTCTTTTCATGAGACTCCGAAAAATAGGTGGAAAATTAAACTAGTGAAATAAATGATAGGAAAGGGAGGTTTATATTGCACAATCGCCCTTTTAATATATTAGCAAGGTGTACGTTCATTGCACGCAGTATATGATTTATTCTTATTTTTCTTGTTGAAAGTTTTGTTTCTTTTATTTTCCTTTATGTGATGAACTTTTTTAATATTTTTGTGTAATCTAATTATATCTATTATTTTAATTTACTTTGAATCTAGAAAGATTATAATATGTGTTTCGTGCGATGACAACTGTAGCTAGTATTGTCTTTTACTTTATTGAAACTTTAGTTTTTGAAATTTGAACTTGTAACTGTAGATAGTTTTTTTTTCTTATTTTCTCCATAAGCAAGTTTTCGCTACATTCATATGAATATTGGAAATTAAAGGACGTACTACTAAATGTTCCTTTCTACTGTTCAAGGATATGATTCTTTATTCATTTTCTTATTTTATTGTTTTCTACAATTTTATTTTTTCATGGTTTTCCATGTTTTTGTTTAAAAATGATGTCGCAATTTCATTATCTCTATTATTTTTTTTTTTGATTGTTTCCTTCCTTTCTTTTACTCTCGTTTGCTTTGATTTTGTTTTTTCTGTGACTCTTCATTTTGCTCGATCTTCTTTCTCCTATTGTTCTGCTTCTTTTATCTTGTTCTTGTTGTTTGTTTTTTCCCTTTCTGTGACGTAAGTTTTCTTTGTATTTTCTCATTTTCCTCTAATATTTTTATATCTTCGAAAACTTCTCAAACGAGGAACAAAATCTCATTTCGTATTTTCACATTTTTGTCAAGTTTGAAAAGGAAAGTGTATTTTTATTCTTGCATGCATAGCTTTACACCTTATTAACACTTTTGTTGGGTTGTTTTATGTTGAGATTGGTTGTTTCTCTTACCTCAATAATTATTGCCGCAATATATCAAGTTACCGAACATAAAATGTATACGTCAACAACTTCTTTAAATAGTGTGATTGTTGCTCGTTAGGTCCCATTTTCCATGTTTAGGGTAACACTATATTTGTATTGTCTGACATTGGATTTTAATTATTTGTATATCATGGTTTTAACTTTTATGTGTTTTTAGATTTCATACCTTGATGATGCTTCCATTCATCATCTATGCAATTTCTGCTCTGTATTCCTTAATTATTTTTTATATTGATATTATATTGTTCGGTTATTGTAAGCTTCATATCATGGCGTGAATATGCTTTCTACTGAATCCACCTTTGTTTTGAAGTAATAGCGTTTGTTTGTTAAGTATTAGTGGATTTTGTGATTCAATGCACCCAAAAAATATCATATTATTTACCGTGTGAAGAAAATATTTGTGTCAAATATTAGAAAGAACATTTAGTTATAAAGTTGATTTTTTATTGTCTAAATTACCTCTTGTAATAACTTTTGACGGTAATGAATTAGTTTCATAAGGGATATTTCGTTGGTGATTCTCATTTTCTTGATCATTCATAATTTCTCTATATTTATTTTCTTGGAGGAAGTCAAATCGTTCTATATTTTTCTTCTTTCTTTTTGTGTCATCCCTTGATATATTTGCTTCAACTCTGAAATTCTCACAATTGTTCTCTTGTTTTCTTTATGCAACCATCATTCTTTTGTAAATTCTAAGTCATCCCAATAATTAATTGTGATAGTTTCCCACCTTCACAGAAATAAAAATTTTCATATATCGTAAATGTCTGATTATTTTCTAACTCGTTGTTCATAATTATCGCTTCTCTTTTGTAGCCGTCGCTTTGGTTGTTTCCCACAATTGAAACGGTTGTTTAACTTTGTTTACAATTTCAATTACATTTTTAATTTTCATGTATTGTTAGATATCTTGTTCCTAATATTAAAAAAAAATTGAAATTTCTTAGTAATTGGAGATAATATAAAATTATCAATCAATTAATTTTCATCAAACCGGTTGTGATTTCATTAAACTCAGTAAACTTGCACATCATTTGTTTGCAGATGAGGTGTTCGTCGACTTTGTTCACAATTGTTGCTGCTTGTAGAAACAATTCAACTTGTCCATTAACATTTAGGTAATTTCTGTCAATTTCCTTCACTGTTAGATTCTCTATTATGTAAGTTTTATTGAAGGTCAAATCATTTTTTGTATCGCTTTCCCATATTCTTGAATATAATGTCAAGTATTTTTGTTCCCTGTGAATGTAAGATTGAACATATCGAATAAATACTTTTCTCAAATCTTTTATAATATTTATTTTCTTTCCTGCAAAATGAAATATAACTAACAATATGTAATTATAAATGAAATGTCATAGACTTATAGTGTGTCCAAAATCTATTTATCAAATGAATTTAAACAGGTGAAGTCATTCATGCGAGTATGTTATTCTGTCGATTAATAATGTTTAAATTTATATTTTAAGTTTTTGTGTAAATTTCTTTAACAGTGAGATTTATATGAATATGTTACCTGTAAATTAATATAAAGTAAAGATTATATATATATATATATACTTTTCATCTATATAGTATATCAATGTCCTTCTAGTAAACTAAAAGATGAAGAATTCTAAATGGACTTATTAATAAATAGTGACTTATGGAATTTTGTGGATATGATAAAAAAAAAATCAAATAAATCCCTTAAATATAATTAAAGGCTCCAATGAATATGTAAGTAAATATACAAATGAAGTAAGTCGTATATAATAATATATTCTAATATGGGTAACACAGTGATTTAGAGAACGGAAAGAAAAGAACATGAACTATGCATCATTATTTATGGGGAAATTTACATCTAGGTACTCTGCAGTTAGCCATAATTACAAATCAGGATCTATTCTTTCTTTTTTTACATATTAGTCCCTTATGTTACATTCCGTTTGAGGTCCCTACCTTCATTAGGGTTCCGTCAAGTTTAACAAACTCCCATATGGACTGTTTTGTTATATACAAGAAATACAAGGTCGTTTTGTAAGGTGGTAGAACATTGAGGGGTCGTTTTGTAAGATTTTAACAAAAAATTCAAGGGTATTTTGGAAGAACATGTCCAAAATCTGACGGAACCCTAACGGCAACCGGGGACCTCTAACGGAATCAAACTTTAAGGACTAATATGTAAAAAAAGAAAGAATAGGTCCTGATTTGTAGTTATGGCTAAATGCAGGGTACCTAGATGTAAATTTTCCTTATTTATGAAAACAATATAGATACAAGAAAATGTGTATAAGATATATGTTGAAAAACTCCTTGATCTAATGTCATAAGCTACACCAATATATATCGGAAGTAGCTTCCACACTAAATACCTTCAAATTAGAAAACATGGACTACCCCAGTCACTTCTTAAAGTTTACTATTCTATCTTTTATATTAGAAAAGTATACGTTCATTCATACTAATTACTTTAAGCACATGGAAATGTGAATTGAAATTGGTGTATATATATATAATATATATATATTCTATTGGATTCTAGAGAGTGATATATCTAGTAAATTATGTTATAGAGAATGAGAAAATTGATTATGTTTTAAATGTATTTTTCTCGAAATTTTAATTTTACTTTTAGAGGTTTATCTAATTATGAATCCTTGTAGGTTGGATCCATGAAGTGTAAAGATGAAATGATCTTGAAGTTCTTAAAGTTCAAAATATTTTGAATAAGACATAAATGAGGAGTTTTTTATTTTGTGTTACCACGCCATTACAAATGATAATCATTATCCTTGAATAAGATATAATAATAGTTGGAATGGTAAGATAGTGAGCTCAAACTTAAATATGAATAAATTTTAATTGCAGTTACATTAACGAGGGCTTAAGAGCCGGCTTTTATGTTGATATAATGGTTTATTTTTCTTTATAATCGGAGAACTATTTGGTTTTTACAATCATCCATCTTTAATTGTCTTAATTAAATCGTAACTCAATATATTTTCCGAAATTTTATTTTCTATATCTTCTCAATTACGAATATTATGATCACGTCAAATGAAAAATGAAAATGGAAACTAGTTTATAGATATAATGTCCGCAATAATATATAAAACAAATATAATATCCATCTTGTTAATTTATCATTTTTTCGATGACAACATATTAAATCCACAATTTCCAAAATGTATATGTGATCACATAGGCCTCCGTTTTGGTTAGCTTGCTAGGAGTCGTTCTCCTTTTAATTATTAATTATTAATTAGTCACTTATATTCCCAATTACAATAATGACTCTAATTAAGATAGACTCGGTTAATAAATTAATAAATATTTTAAGTAATTATATGAGAATATGTAGAGCTCCAAGAATAGGTAAAATTGCAAGAATTGATAATTACATAAATTAAAACTTATTCAATTACAATAGATTAATCGACATAATTACCTTGTTAATGACATGTAAAGGGTATTCTCGGCAAAAACACAACTTATTTATATTTTAATAATAATTATTAATAAAATTATACATTGATTTTTTAAATTATTTCTTTAATTTAATTTCAAAATATAATGCGTGTTAATTATTTTGTGATCTAAAATGACCTGAGAATATTTATTAAATTATTTTATATTTTATAAAGATATATTGATTATTAACTCTCATTGAACCTTTAAAAATATTTGGTTTTAATAATATTTATATTTTTTTGCAATATTTTAAGATTTATTTGCAAGATATTAAATTAAAATTAATCTTGATTTTTTTTTATTTTTTGGAAAACCGGCAAAAGCCGTAGGGTTTTAGCAAGGCCCCCACCTCATAAATAACCAACCAAAACACAGAAGAAGATACAATTGTTCATGATCTAAGGATCGTTGATGCTCACATTACATGGGTGCCCACTTAAATAATGCCACAAAATAAGTCCGTGTGTAATAAAATTTAAATACTCAAGATCGTAATCCACTTTGATGCGTTTGGGCGTAGTGCCCAGACTATAGATTAATTTCCAGCCCCTCTTGCTGAGTATATACTTTGGATCCACCGCTGGCCTCTGAACGAGGCGCCCAGTCTTCCGGGCAAAAATGACGGGTGTCGAGGTGACACTCCTCTGACAACGGTTGATCGCATTCTCATCACTCGCGTCCACAGGGCTTTCAAAGTTATTGTTTGATTGGTGTTGGACAGTATGTACCAAATATCCGTCAATTACTAAGTTACATGCTGGCCAAATTTCCTGACCATAATCCTTCGAGTAGGTGTTCCTTTCCTCATGAGTCTCCTGTATAAAACAATTATTCTCGACCAAAAGGTGATCAGCAGCATTAGGAGCTCTCAAATGATTATTAAAATAGAATTCCAACTGATCCCTCGAATGTAAAATGGTAGAGTGAAAACAAAAAGTATTTGACTTTACCTGTCGAAAATATTATGAAATGACTAATGAGTTATAAAAATTTTATATTTGATAACAAAGCAAAATCTTCATATGTTTATTAAGAGTGTAACTTTATAATACAACTAATTATTACTAATTTATTAGTACAACTTAATATTTCACACTAATTGTTACGAAACAAATTTGCTTGACAAAACAGATGACCAATGGTAAAAGCAAAAAGATGATATACAATGAATATGAATTGGGAAATTAAGGTACTTTAACTAAATAAGTATATTAATGTTCATTTGGTTATTAAGTTTATTTGATTTGATTTAATTTAATTAAACACAATAAAAGAAAAAACTTCATCACATTTAACTCCAAATTAGATATCCACAATTTTATGTAGATATAAAAATAGGTATATTAATATTCACATGACTAACAAATGTAGTTGCATTGATTTAATTTAATTTAATTGAACTAAATAAAAAATAATAATTAAGTTGAATTATTAAGTTGTAACAATTTGCCACTTAATCAATAGTTCGATTCCCCCCATATATCAGTTGTTTAATTATATTATTCTTTAAGGGATGATATGAAGAGTCAAAGAACAACAATAGTTTTCTTGAACAATACAAAAAGAAGAATGAAAATAGTTTTATCTTAAATATATTTTATTTAATTATTTAAACTTAATTAAATCAAATAAAATAATTAAGTTGAATTATTAATTATTGACCTACATAAACTATAGATTATATAGTTAAATTAAATTATACATGAGGTTATGTTCATTAAAGGGTAATATGAAGAGTAGTCAGAGAATAACAACAGTCATATCTTAAATATGATTGATTTAATTAATTGAACTAAATAAAATAAAATAAAATATTTAAGTTGAATTATTAATTGTTGGCCTACATAAACTATAAATACATAGTGAGATCAAATTGTACAAGGACAATTCGGTCAATTCACAATGATAAGAAATAACTATCCACACTTTTATATAGTTATAGATATAGATAGATTATAGATTGAAGTAAGTCCTCCACAAATGTGCAATTTTTTCCAGAAAGGAGAAAAGGGTATCTATGACTAGTCAAAGTACAATTAAGTGATGGGGTACAACGAATGACCTGAACAACTTTTTTCAATGTTGATGATATTTTATGGGGATAACTATGAATAATCCCGTAATATTAGCTTTAAATGGAAAATAACACAAGCATACCTTGAATAATTAGGAAGAACTTGGATCAGAATCCAAATGAAATTGCTAGAATCTGCTCTGTACGTTATGTACGCAAAAAGAATAAAAATCTTGGCTATTGAATGATCGACCGAGTAATTAAGGAATAATAATTTCCTACATGTAATGTAAGTCCTCATTCCATTTCTTACACCATTCAAACAAAGGCATTTTGCAATGTTTATTTGTGTTTTCTCTTCTATAGAAGAAATCATCATCATCATCATTAGACATTATATTTTATTATTTCAATGCATAGGTAAAATACTACAAAAAAATGAGATAAAAAAATTGGGTAAATAAATTTTGTCGTTACAATATTGTTTAGTCTTTCTTTATAATGTACGGACGAATACAGTAACACAAATACAACACAATATGATACGTATACAATAACATAGATTTGTTTTTAAGTTTTTCACGTAGAGTATCGAATACGAGTGTCCGAAACGACACAATACAACACAACACAACAAAATGATATTTTTAAAAATTAAAAGTGGCCGTAAATTATATCTGTATCTTAATTTACATTAATTACCTTTTCATCATCCGATTTTGCCGAAACCAGGTCTGTAGACTTGTATGTAACTAATACACTAGACTCGACTCATAATTGAAGACTGAAGAGAGATAAAAGCCAATAAACCCAAAGAAGACGAGACAGACTTATAAGAAATATGCCGATGTCGACAATACTGTTTGTAGTCTTGGTCGTCGCATCATTTTTCCAATTGGAAATTAATGAGTCAAGTTTGCATACATATTATAACGTATCCAAAGGTTA
>JBBMKE010416816.1:0-11196 GCA_037834125.1 Lippia alba | reverse complement strand
TGCTTTTTATATTTTTTTATTCAAAAATTTAATATTTTAAATTATTATTTATATTTTATAAAAATTCTCAAACAACCATTTAGCTTCATTATTTCACTATTTTCCGAAATATAACAGTAAATAACACAAAATTGAAGTTAGATAGTCGTCTGTAAATTTTTATAAAGTATATAGAAGAATTTCAAACGTTTGAAAATTTAAATAAAAAACAAAAAAACAATCATAGTACAGGATAAGTTTTTTTTTCTTCTTCTTCTTATATTTATGTATAAGTTTTTTCTCTCAAAATAGTAATTGTTTTAATCCCGCCTTACCTTAAGCACATACCATCATAATTTATTGAGTTGGATTGAGGAGGGTTTGAGGTGAATTATCCTATTACATACATTTGTCTTTTTCTTTCTTTTTCATATTCTAGTTCACCATCGTATTGAATTAAAAATTACATCTTTCTATTAATGTGTCGTACTTTATTGATTCCTGTATATAAATTTTTTGATTTTGTGGAGGGGTCAAACATATATAAATAGTGTGTCAAATATATAATTTGAGGAGGTTATTGAATCCTTAGCCATGGCTTATATATCATATGTTTGAATGTTTTGTACAAATTCACAAAAGAAGTGGGCGAGTGATTTCATGGCAACTTCCACGAAATTCCTAATAAACGACACTTCTCACATCAAATTATCCAAGCACAACCTCAAATGACGTTATATTTTTGTATGATGACGACTATGATAATGGTCATAAGCCCAGTGCCGACTACCTGTGGACTCTGGTAACACGTTACTTTGATTGGTCAAACTCTGTTGCCCGTCTTACTGAAGATTTTCGTCTTAGAAAGATTTTCGTTTGGGCATTTAATTGTTCGTTTCATTGACAAATTGCGAAATTTAATGATTTAATATCAGTTTAACTTAATAAAAATTTTGGACTTGAATTCCTAAAAATAAAGCTATTATATTGTCCAAACCGCGACAGAAATCGTACCCTCTGATATCACGTATAGCTTCTCCAAACCGCGGTACCTGATCTCAAAGCTAGCAACAAAAAGGAAACACTTCGTGAGGAACTAGCCGGAATGTTTCCGGCGTAGCACCTCCACTGAATTAAGTCAGACCCTTAATAGAAAGTGTAATTAATGAACTGCCAAAAGGTCCATTACCTGACATCCGAGAGTATATTTATAGTGGATAGTGCCATGATCCGGTGCGTACACGTGTCGCTTATCCGGTGGTGTAGCATTTGATATGGATGATCTTGCATTTGGGGTAATGGGCTGTAAGCCCAACTTCCACACAGTAGCCTTTAGTTCCTTGGGTTATTAATAAGCCCAATGGGAAAGAAATCTGGCCGAAGAATATCCCCCAATATCAATATATATAATTGTTAAAAATTTAGTTATTTGGCGAAATCATTTTCAAATTAGAATTATCTAATTTGGAGCGTTATTTCCAACACTCAAAAAACATGGGCTGCATTATTTCATCGCAATGACAGTTGGATAAAAAATAGGGCAAATTACATCTAACTACTCTCACGACAGACGAAATTACAAATTATGATGTCTCGTTTGAAAAATTATATATTAGTCCCTAACCCTGATGTTCCATTTGAGTTCCCTCCATTCTGTTAGGATTCCATCAAATTTGACCACTGCAATGACCAACATACCCTCAAGGATTATTTTGTAATATACATAAAAGTAAGAGTCTGTTTTGTTAGAAAATCTAAGTTTGATTAATTAGATTTAAAAATTAAATTAATTTTAATAATATAAAACTAATGTCTATTTTCTAAAATGAAAGAGTAGGATTTTTTATAAATTTTTTGATATTATATTTAATTAAGCAGCATGTCCTTTTTTTTTCTTTTCTTATGTATGTACATATTCATGAAAAAAGTATATATTTATGAATAAAAATATTACATTTGACTAGAATAAAAATATAATTATATTATATTATATATGATAAATAGTAGAATTTATTCATGTTTATATTTATATTTATAAATATTATATTTGATTAATTTAGAAATATAATATATTTAATTTATGTTAATATAAAAAAATACATTTATTTTATATATGATAAATATTATGACAATGATATTCTTTGTTGGAATGTCATTTTATTTTTAAATTTCATAAGTTCAATAAAGATAAATTTATTAATTATATTATGCATAAATTATAAATGCTATTTTTTAAAATATAATTTAAAAAAATTGTACATAATAATCTTTAAAATTTATAAATATTAGAAAATAGATCCCTTAATATTTAATATATATAACAAAATAGTACCTGGGTCAAATTTTTTAACAAAACGAACACTCGCTTTTATGTATATTACAAAATAATATCCGAGGGTATTTTGGTCATTACAGTGGTCAAATTTGATGGAACTCTAACGGAATGGAGGGACTCAGACCGAATATATAGGTTAGGGACTAATATGTAATTTTTTAAACTAGACGTCCTGATTTGTAATTCCACTTATCTTGAGGGTGGTTGGATGTAATTTCCACTAAAAAATATAGCAAGTTGTTATATAATTGTGGGTAATTCTAACCCGAGCCTGGCTCGGTCAAATCGGTATAAGAAAGGGCATGTGGTTTATACTTATCGTGTGGTTGGTGAAAAATTTAGGAAGAGTGATCTATAAAATGACACTTGTCCTTTAATTTGATTGGATTCGGCTAGACAGGATTTGAGCTGAAAATTTTCCATAATTGTTGTTATTTAAGCAAGTGCTTGCGACCAATTGAGCACCTATTAATCATATCCAATAGAGAAGAAAAAAGAAAGCAAGCAAGAAATTCACTGACAAAATTTTGAGATGGTTAAGGAAGTGTCTTCAATGATGGAAAATTTGGATGTGGTACTAATCTACCATGCATATCCAGGGATTAAAGAACAAGTGGAACGGCTGAGAGAGGATCTTGGACAAATGCGAACTTTAAGTTTAATGGACTACGGATGACTTAATCAGTAATATCAATCTTGTTCTAGTAACAAGTTGTAGGTCCGTTATTGATTCTACTAATTCTCATATGCCACTTTTGTAATCCCAACATAGGCCGTAGTTGAGGTTTCAGTACGTCGAAAATCATTTGAGCCTATATCATAGATTACAGAGTTAACTCATACGAGACATTACAAAAACTCAAGTCAAAGGATTAATCACATTATTGACCTGTGAGATATTTCCTAATCTGGAAGTTTTTGAAAACTTCATTTCCCATTTAGGAGCGTTCTCACGCGGGACATCTAAGTGATGAAGTTCTTGTAATAATCACCCTTATGTATTATGAACGTATCATCGTATGCACTTATCATTCCATGAAACTGAGTGATCCTTCAAAAGGACATAATCACATAAGCAAGTCTCAACAGAGTCTACGCCGACACTCCCACTGTCATTTGGACTCTTGACTTGGAGAAGTTTCTAATCCTCGCTTATGGAGTCAAGAACTTGTTTCATGTGCCATTGTCAAAAGGGCAAAGTTCTTGACAGCATCTCCGATTAGGGGAGTTCAAACATGCAAATAAACAGTCAACCCAAACAGATAAATAAGCACATAAAGAAGTGTTGCCTATGAACAAAATCATTTCGTATATTATTGAAAGATCGTTTGTGATTTTACAATGGAATAGTAAAGTACTCAATGCATTAAGGGTACTATTCCTAACACATCATTTCAATTTGCAATTAAATCCTGTAAGTTTGTAATTTTAGCATTTAGTTCTATCCATTTCGAAATTTACAATTAAGCCCTGTAAGCTCTAAAATTTTGTAATTTATGTCTAATTTTTGTCGGAAAATTTATTAGTTGCCGAAATTGGCCACGTCACCCATTTTTTTGTTAGCTTGGCGGGATGATATGACAAAAAAATATTTGATTAGTATTAAAATGTTATTATACATGTGGCGTATCTAATAAAAAAATTTAAATAAAAAAATATAATTATATTTGAATAAAAATATTGTGTCATCCAGCAGAGCTTATAAAAAGGTGACTCGCTCAGACAGTTAACTCCTTTTTAATAGAAAAGAATAGTCAAATTAACTCAACTAACTAGTCCGTCTTAGATATTTTATCGGTCAACAAATCGGGGATGGACGACCACGGTTCCACGAATATCTCTAGGTACTTGTTCCAGTTCACCAGGACAAGCGAGATCTTTCGATTTGTGCGCGTGAGAGTAGCTTAAACAAAGAAGAGTCTGATAAGGTCTAAATTCAGGTTCGGCCCGCCCATCTACTCTAGAGTATGCATTGATTGGATGGAGACAAATATATAGAAATTCAAGTATAAAAGGATCCACAGGACACATAGCCAAGAGCAAGCCTCATTTGAAATTCAAGTGAAAGAGTAGGCTTAAAAAATGGAGTGCTCGTCGGAGCCAGGAATCGTTTCATCTATAAAAGATTTTTATTAACATAAAAAAACATATTAGTAAAAAATCATGTTAATATGTTTTTTTTAATTTATATTTTAATTAAATACGCTACATGTATAATAATTTTTTATACAAGTCAGATACTTTTGCATTGTCATCCCACCAAGCTAGCAAATAAGTGAGTCACGTGGTCAATTCCAGCAACTAATAAATTTTCCTACAAAATCAGATATAAATTGCAAATTTAGAATTTACAGGACGTAATTACCAAAGTTACAAACTTATGGAATTTAATTTCAAATTTCAAAACAAACAATACTAAATTGCTAAAATTACAAATTTATAGGACCAAATTTGTATTTTTTTGCCTTATCTATTAGCAAATCATAAAGATTGAAATTATAAATATTTGAAAGTAAAGGGGATTCAAGTGTAAATATATTTAACTAGAGGGGATCTAGATGTAATTTACCTTATTAAACAAGATAGCGGGTGCCAGTGATCTTAATAACATGAAAGTTTTCCTATACACCTAGTATAAGTATCCTATACATCTAGTATAAAGTATCGGTATATGAAATCAAAGGTGTTCAACTAATAGTGATCTGTCTGAGTTCAAAATTACTTTAGTTAGATATGGGGAGTATATTTTGACTATCAAGATGATGAGCGTCTAACTCCAAGGTCTTAGCTCCGTCGAATCATTATAATATAAGATGAAAAGAAAAAGGAGAGTCAAAGACACCAAATGGGTCAAGATTCGGCATCTGAATATAGACCTTACTTTTGACAACTGAAGAATTAGTCTCACACGACTTTCTAATTAAACATGTAAAGATTCGATTTTAATACATACATTAAATTATGTCAAAGTATGTGGCTAGAATTTATGTCAAAGTACGTGGCTAGAATTTATGTTAAAGTTTAAGCAGAAAGTACGAGCTAGAATTTATGTTAAAGAATATTTGGAAAAAAAAAGAGTCAATGACACCAAATGGGTCAAGATTCGACATCTGAAAAGAGACCTTACTTTTGACAACTGAAGAATTAGTTTCACACTAACTTTTTAATTAAACATGTAAAGATTCGATTTTAATACATACATTAATGAAAAAAGAGAGTACATGTCACCAAATGGGTCAAGATTCGGCATCTGAATAAAGACCTCACTTTTGACAACTGAAGAATTAGTCTCACATGACTTTCTAATTAAACATGTAAAGATTCGATTTTAATTTGAACTTTCAATGGATGAAACTGGCTCTTTCATTTTCATACCGTTAATGACCTAGGCGACGCCTCCTTGGTAAAGTTATGTACATAAAAGTTTAAGCACAAAACTGTTTAGGAAAATGAGAATACCTGGCTATAATTTAGGTTAAAAATATTAAAAAGAAAAGAAAAAAAAAATGAGAATCCAAGACAACAAATGAGTCTCTCGCTTAATCTATATCTATATCTATACTATATAAAAAAGGAAGCGCATTTTCTCTCACAAACGACGGTTTTCTCAAGGTGACAGACCAATTTTTTGAACTACATATTTTGCACTCAATAATATTACTAAGCATGTTTAAGATTAATGGATTTATTTGGAATTTGACTACCCACGGAATTTGTGAACCCATGTTCAAACATTATCAAAATTAGTAAATGTTGTACACTCGTTGCGTGTGCAAATAAAAATAATATTATTATTTAAATATATTAAAATTAATTTTCATATTGATATTTATTTTATAATTAATTAATATAATTATTAAATTATGATAAATAAAAATATAAAACATAAATAGAAAATGATTAAAATTTTACATTAAAAAAAATTAATAAGGCGAGAGAAAATATATAAAATAAAGATGTTGTTGAGATGATAAAAATAAATAAATAAATAATAAAAAAACAAAATGCAAAAGAACAAAATAGATTAAAAAAGTTAATAAATAAAAAAAAGAAAATAGACCAAACGGTTAAGGAGTTACTTAAATAATAAAAAGAAAAAAAAAAAGTTAAAAGGTCAGGGAAGAAAAGGAAAGAATTCAAAATAACACATCTGTCCATGAAGCTTAATAATATAGATGCAGTGCGCTTTTCTAGTCTTAAGAAATTGTGAGATAATAATTCACATTATTTGATAAAATAATATAGAGACAATATGTCACAATTTTGTAAACTCGAAAAGTGCATTGTTTAATTTTATTTATTTATTTTTTGGTACATACTGCTTAGTTAATTATGTATATGTATTTTTTAATTTTATTAAATTAGAAAAGTGCAAATGAATAGTTTGTTTAAATTAATTTTTTATGAAATTAGAAAATTGCACATGCATAATTAAGTAGTGCACTTTTCTAATTTAAATTTTTGTGAAATGTTGTCTTAATATTATTCTTTTTAGATTTGAGTGTGTGCGTGTGTATATTTAGTTCGTGTGTGGAGTTGCAGGTGGTGTCGGTGGCCTGGATGGTTGTCTGGTGGCGGCAAAACTAAAACTAAAGGATCAAATCGAAGCAAAACTAAATCCCAATTTTCTGCTTTTCCGTTTTTGGGGTGAAATCCAATAGTTATACTCCAATTCTCTGATTTTGGTTCGAGAAACTTTTTTCCGTTTTTGGGGTAGAATCCGATAGTTCAGTACTCCAATTCCATTTTTTTCTAATTTTGGTTCGATAGTTTCGTTCTAGGAGGGAACAAATCCAAGCAAAACTAATAGAGTGACTATTAGAATCAATTCAAGCGGGCTTATAAATTCTCAATGTATTAAATCATAACTACACACAACTAACTCAAATCCTAATTACATACTACTAAGAATAACTAAAATTATTTAATTTTTTTGCCATGGAGAAGGAATCTGGGAATGGAGGCAGAGGCAACGGACGAGCTGGTCTCAAGACCAACTATCCTTTCCATAATAGATGGTCCGATTTCTACGTATTCAAGTATCTTCATATTTTACTTTCAGTAAAAAATTAATTTAGTATAGTTGGATTTCTGCATATGCATATTCTCCTCTCAGTAAAAAAATAATTTAAATAAATTTATGCATATACTCCTTTCAGTAAAAAAATAATTTAAATAAATTTAAAGATAGGAATATTTAAATTTCTGCATGAAAGAAATGGTGTGGCCGAAGTTGTGATGTGCGGAAGTTGTGAGTAAAAGTTCTTCCGTTGGTGAAAAAGGGTTGCGGAAGAAAGAGAGTTATAGAGAGACACACAGGGGTTGGACTCCAGGGGAGATGTTGTTTTTCAAAATAATTATTTTATTATGTTTTTGTGTGTACATAATTTTATTTTTTTTAAACGTGTGTGTACATAATTATTACTAGTAAATGTTGCACACTCGTTGCGTGTGCAAATAAAAATAATATTATTATTTAAATATATTAAAATTGATTTTTATATTGATATTTATTTTATAATTAATTTTAATATAATTATTAAATTATGATAAATAAAAATATAAAATATAAATAGAAAACGATTAAAATTTTACATTAAAAAATTAAAATAAGGTGAGATAAAATAGATAAAATAAAGATGTTGTTGAGATGATAAAAATAAATAAATAAATAATAAAAAAAGAACAAAATGCAAGAGAAGATTAAAAAGGTTAATAAATAAAAAAAGAAAAGAAAATAGACCAAACGGTTAAGGAGTTGCTTAAATAATAAAAAGGAAAGAGAAAGTTAAAAGATAAGTGGCAAAAAAGGAAAGAGTCTAACACACGCCTGACGCTTAATAATATAGTATAGATTCCCCTTTAAAAATCTTAAGATCTAAAATTTTTTTTTCATTATCCATATATCTCTCCAACCACTCCCCTCTAAAAATCTCAAAATTTAAAATTCTTTTTGTCATTATCCAGAACGATAAAGTATCAATTTTTCTCCTATTCTCCATTTTGTTTTTCCATTCTTCAATTTTTTTGTCCGATTAATAATTTTTTTTTCTATTTTTCAATTTTTAGGTTGCTATCAATTGCTTGAGATCTTCACATGGCAAAGAGAAGCAATTACTTAGATTCAACTCTGGTTGAACTTTAATCAAAACATGAAAGCTAAGAGGGGACTTTCAGTACGAATTGAGTTGTTTTCTTCTTCCTCTTTCTTTCTTTATTAATTTAATTTGTATTTTACGGTTAGTAAAAGATAGTCAAATTTTGGTGAATTTTGATATCAAATTCACTCTATAGATAAAAATTAAAATATATTTATTTTATTTTGTAGATCAAATACAAATTGCATCAATTTTTAATGCACGCAGGGACGGGGTGCGACGGTAACTGATAACTAGTATATAGTATAGATACTCTCAAATCTCAGCAGAATATATATTAGATAAACAAAAACTATTTGGTTTAAAATTTTTAACTTAATGAAATTCAAAACGGCTCAGGCAAGAAAGAGATCCTACTTTGCAAATTGCAACCATGTGAAGTATTTTTTCTTCTATAAATGTTATCAGGATTTCATTCCAAAGGGGATGGATGTTGAAGCCACTTTGGACCTACTTTTCAGAGTTGTACAGCCCTCATCTGCATCTGTTTTTTTTTCCCGACAGAATTATAGTTTTTGTTTTTCAGAAGATTATGGTTTCAAGATTACTGTGTAAGTGATAAATACAGGAGAACAACTGTTGGCCTGATTATGTTAGAAGAATCTGGATATATGAGTCGTTCGTGCTTTTAAAGTTTTTACTGCCCCTAGTTCAAAAATTAACGTGAAGTTTGCTACAAGTTTCGGTCGATACATTTCCAACATGTATGTAAGGTTGCTGGAAAAAAGAACTTATTCGTATGATAGCAGTCCACAAGTTTATGTAGAGAAAGAATTGGTGTGATAGCAATTCATATGATTCGAGTGATGTTCGTAGTGTCGTAACCAACCGAAGTTGGTGTTCATGTGTTGTTACGAATCAAATTGGAGTTAAGTTAGGAAAATTAAAGATCAGTGGTCTAACTGTTTCGGAATTCATTCAGCTACAATAGTCATTTCTGGAAACATGTAATCGAACGTTACTACGACTAAGCGACGCGAGCCCGAGTCTGACCAAAGTACCTAAACTTATAAAGCTGGCCATGCTTTTCTAACTATTCCATACAGGGGGGCAAAAACAGTCAAGTGCACAAACTACCTTACATTTCTTTTTACATTTCTCAACGACACTTCAAATACAATACAGAAAGAATGCCAAAAGACACATTTCCAACATATTACATCGACTAAAATATATGCATAACGATGTAAACAAGTTGAGCCCGTTTCTATAAGCATCAAGAAAAAGGCTTTAACCAAGAATCAAGTGAATAAAATTGGATTGCCAAGAACCCGATTTGAGATTTCACCTCTAGGATTACCTCAGAAGACTTGCAAACATGATCCAATTAGTATTAGGTTCCTCTTGAAAGCATACGCATTAGCTCCATAGCCATGGCTATTGCTCTCTCGCTCCCATTAAGACCTACCTCAAAAAGGACTGTGATAACTACGTCATCCACTAACACCTGACGATAACGGGCCTGTTGCGAGCACAACTTAACGAGAACAGAAAGAGCATGCTCCTGCTCCTCTCGCCCCCCATTCTCAAGCACACTGGCAGCTAAACGGATCATCATGCAACCATCGCTCTCGCAAATGGAAGCTCCATTTTCACTGAGGTTCTTCAAAATGGTTACACAGTATGATCTCGCCGGAGTACACTTTTCGAAGAGTGGAATGAATTTTGGAATCAGCTCTGAAGGCGCGATGAAGGAACTAAAATCAGTGGATTCCGATAAATTCATCAATATGATTAAGGCCCGTTCCAAGAATTGATGATTCGGGCTTTCGAGTATTTTTATGATGTGGACGAGTGTGCCTGATGTTGCAAATATAGTACCACAGTTTTGGTGGAAGGATGATAGGAACTCCAATATGGAGAGGGCTTCTTCAGCAATTACCTCCACATCAAGAAACGATGCCAACAGCGCGTATGCATCTTCCTTAATGTATGATATGCTGGTTCTGTGATGCATAAGGGTGCATTAGTAGTGCTTAATAATAAGCTGTTTCCAGAAACAACCTATGGTATCAGAAATTACAAAAAACATCATGCTGAATTCTAGCTCAATTCCGGCTAGGCCGAATCCCAACCACTTGCTAATTGATTGGATACTTCCCCTAAATTTACAACAATTACACGACAAGTATAAAACACAAGTCCCCTTGTTACACTGGTTTGGCGGAACTAGGTTCGGACTAGGTTTTGAAGTAATACTACACCCTATCATTTTTCTATTAGTTAGATGGATGTTATTCAGCCCATTTAAATAAGCTCAATGGTGTACAAATGGATGCATGGGAAAAGGTTTGAAATTCATAAAGTCGTCATCAAAATCCATCCATTTAACTGACGGAAATGGCAAGACGTAGCCTAATCAGGCAATTTTCAGAATTTTCTGATACACAGGTCAACAACTCAGAAGGATATTAGTAATATCCTTACAATTATTATCAAAATGACACAGAAAAGATAATAGTTTAAAGTTTATAAGGGTGTGAGGTTAAGTTATCCATCAAGTGTACGCGGCTTCTAATACTATAAACTGTTAAATTAAACAATCTTTAACAATTGAAAATGTGAAATTATACCTGTTTTTCTGCAGAAGTTCCAACAAACACAGCAAGCCCGTTTTCTGTGCTTCCACGTCACGATGCTCATGAGAATCCTTCAAAAAGCTAAGTAGCATGTCCATAAACTTCCTAAAGGGCATCATCGACCAAGATTTCTCACTAATATTTA
>JBBMKE010416805.1:0-11197 GCA_037834125.1 Lippia alba | reverse complement strand
TAAATGAAATCCGCGCATTGGAAATTGAATCCGAACATACCATTGCGAAGCTTGAATCGAGGCCTACGAAAGCCCCTGGTCAATTGCCCGGAAAAATCGCCGGAGAGAGGGCCGACCGGTTCACGCCGGTTCACGGCCGGTTCACCGCCGCCGGCCGGTTCTCGGTCCGCCGCCCACATAGCTCGCTAGGTCTCGACATTCTAAGCAACTTTCTTAACTGGGTCGAAGCCGAAAACCCGCCGGAAGTGCCCCAAATCCATGCCCGAAGGCACGCCACCGCTGCTGCCCTAAAACCACCACCTCCGCCGTGATTCGTCTCAAAACAACCCCGGAAATAGACTCAGGAGGGTCGAAAACATCGGAAACCACCAAGACTTGTCGGAGAAAGTTGCCGGAGGCGACGGAATGCCACCGCTACAGTGACGCCGCCACGATTCATCACCTTTAGGCAGCGCGTGAGGCACCGCCGGCCGTCCTCAGGTTGCGCCGCCGTGCTGGCTCAAAGCGTGAGGAGGTCTAGATTCTGGGTTGGTGTTGCGTGTCGCCGGAAGGTGGCCGAAAGTGGCCGAAATTCGCCTGCAAGTCCGCCGTGCGCAATTGTTTTTCAGCCATAACTCTGCCACCAGTAAGTTTCAGGTCCCGATTCTTGTACGGTTGAGTCGGTGTCGTCGAGATGCTCGATTTCCATTAAAGGATTGTCGGATTCCGTCGAGAAACGACGAAGTTGGATGTGTGTGTGAAAATATACACTCAGGTGTGTGTTTTGATCATAGAGTGAGAGAGAGTACCGGTAGAAAGAGGTGAGGTGGCGAGAAATGATTGGTCGGTTGGGGATTTTCGGGTATTTCACCCAAATTCGAACGCGTAAAAAGGCCGCAGAACGAGCAAACTAAATCAGAATTAGGCAAACTTAGAGTCTACGAACTCCTTTCGTCGCCCCAGACAAGCTGGAGGGGTTAAAAGGGTCGGACTCTCGCCCAAATGAAAAATAACCAAAAGACCCTAAGAATAGAAAATTGCAAATAGGCCCCTGAACTCTTAAAGAGTTAGAATTAGGGCCCTGCAACGAACGAAGTCACGGAAAAAGGCAAGAGAGTAGCAGGAAAAGTAAATTAAACAATTAAATCACACAAAGAAAATAACACGTGGCACCGGTTCAGTCGATCGAAGAATCGGGGTGTCACATCACTTGCTCTCTTGTCTTGTTTCGTTGTTTATCTTCTCGTTTTTCACCTTATTTGGTTGTTTTAGCACAGTTAGACAATCTCTACTTTCTAACTCTTGTCTGGTCTATCGATTCAATGAATTTACTTGACAATTGCCTTTGCTTTCATTCCTTCCATTGGGATCTCCTCGTGCTATACCGAGTTTGAACTTACACTTGGGTAAACTTTGAATTTCTAACATAAATTGAATAACCTTTAAGTCAATAACCATCAGTGAAATATGATCCTCCTGCCATCCTATCTCAATTAAGATGTAGGGTATGAGAATATTCATAAAGCGCTATCTTGATATTTAAAGTTAAATCCGTTTCATATCCATTTAAATTTCAATCCAAGAAAATCTCATTTTCTTGATGTCTTGATCTTTGGCATCTTGGCCAAGGATTTCATAGATGGATAATGAACAACTTAATCAATAAGAGATCTTGCTCCTAGAAAGTGTACGTCCTTTATTGATTCCACAATTCTCCATATGCCACTTGTGTAAATCCAACATAGAATGAAATTTAGTTGTCAAAGGGCGATATCTTTTTGAATCTATATTAAATATTACAGATTTAGCTCATATGAGATAATGTAGAATCTCAAGTCTAAGGATTATTAATCACATTATTGACTTGTGAGATATTTCCTAATCTGGATATTTTCAAAAACTTTTGTTTTCATTTAGGAATCTTCATACGCGGGACACCTCGTTGAACATGTTCTATTAACAAGCACCTATTGTGTATGCATACGCACTTTACTCCCCCATGAAACTGGAAGATCCTTTTGAAGGACACAATCACACAAGTAAGTCTCAACAAAGTTAAAGTTGACACTCCTACTGTCAGTCGACTCATTAACTTGTAGTAGTTTCTAATCATCGCTTAAGTTAAGAACTTATTTCATGTGTCATTCCCATAATGACAAAGTCTTAAACAACCTTATGGATTAGAAGAATGCTCAACATGCACAGATAATCAAAAGCAAACAAGACATCAAACTGCATATAAAAAAGTGACTGCGTATGCACAAAAACATTTTGTTTATTATTCAAAGATTGTTTGTAATTTTACAAGGTAATGGTATAGCGCAATATTTACAATATCAAGTTTAAGGATACTATTCCTAACCATTCCAAAAGTATTTATCCTCAGAGGTGGTGGAACTTGAATGTTGGTTTTTCTAACTCACCCAATCTAAGATGCATTGATTTGGAAGCTTGCATTCACCATTCTTTGATGAATTGAGGGATCCTAACACCCGAATCCTCAACAAATGTCCACTTCTTCAACTCTTTAATTTTAAGCTTTAACGGTATGATTGGGATGCATTAATGGAATGAGGCAAGAATGAAATGAAATTTGGAATGTAATGAACAATGGAATAGAATGACTTTATTACACAATTACTATGATTAGTACGTCCAATAATATGATTAGAAATGAAATAAAAATTTTAGATTTATTTCATTCATATTATTCACAAATAAAAATATAAGTAACAATATTAATAACACTATTGATTAAGTGCATGACTAAAATATTTTATATATTAATATAATTTTATTATTTTAATTTTATTTTTAGAAATAATATATTTTATTATATATATATATATATATATATATATACATGTGTGTGTGAGAGAGAGATAGGGGGATAGAGATATTTATATATAAATACAAATATTATAAAATGTATTAATATTTTTACATAGATTATGTGATTTTGATATATTTAATGTAATATGTGATTTTTAACATAAATTTAATATAAGTGTCAAATTTATTTTTTATAAAATATTTTAATTTATTATGCATATCTCTGAATTTATAAGTAAATAAAATTATACATTGAACATAAGCTTTTAATATATAATATAATTATATTTATATTATTTTAATATAAATTTAATATAATTTATTACATTTCAATGTGATTATATATTCGTAATAATAAAAAATAATAATATAATATACATTTATTCATATGTGGAGATTACATAAAAAATAAATAAATTTTGGAGATTGCGAATGGCTAATGCCATGGGATACCTAAGGAATCGATAAACACATGTTTGTAGTAATGGACATTACATCAATAATGAGCATTTCCAATCACTTTTTGTAACAATCTAGGGTTTAGGAATGGATGTGGGAATGCTCATTCCATTCCCACTCTATTCCATTATACCAATCATTCTAAGATCTCTTCGATATACCTCTCGAAACAATCCACGGCCTCATTCTAGAGCACGCCATGAAACAAAACTTGTTCATGGCTTTTCTCTTTTAACAGGTCTACTGCATTCTTTCTAAATTTCATGTCTGTTAAAAGTGGAGGGAATGTTTGTAAATTAGCAGAGGTTTGGGAAGAAATTATTTCATGGCAACAACATGATATGATATTTACGACTTTTTGCGATTCCTCAATACTATGAGCCCTCGTTTACTTTTCTAGCTGTGTTAAGGAATATCATGTTCTTATGTGTTAGTTTGAATTGACTATCCGCTGTTTGCATCACTTTAGGAACACATGTTATTCATTGGGTATTTTTAATTTTTTGTTTACTTATCAAGTCTGATAATGTGTGTTTAATTATAAATTACTGAAACACCCTTTCTAACAGTACCTCCACCCTTTGGTTATTTATTACTACTCCATCTAAAACCCAAAATGATTTCAACTTCAAACCCAGCCTTTGTCCAAAAAAAATAAAAAAAAATTCAAATCCAGCTGACTTGCTTTTTCGTAAATTTAAAGATAAAAACTCATTTGTCAACAAAAAACAAACATTTTCAGCCAATAAGAAGACTTATAATATGTGACGCCCCGGCTTCTCATCTGTACAGGTACGCGCCACGCGTGAGAGTTTTGAGATTTAGGATTTTATTTAATTTCTTTCGTACCTTATTTGCGTATTTAATTACCTTGTTGCGTACTTTCTTATATTTTGGTCGTATTTCTTGCGTTTTCCTAACTTGTTATTATGTGCGTATTATTTGGTAATTTTCGGGATTTATTTGTTTAACCTTCGCATGACCAACTTGCAACTTTTCATACTTTGCATACCACTTTGCATCATTTTAAATTTTTCAAGGACATTTTGCAATTTCCCTCTTCTCCCACACACATACATATCGATATATACACACTCACACACACACACACTCACTTCACCTCCCATTTTCTCTCCAATTCAAGAGAACCCCAAACCCTTACCTACCATATTTGATCAAGCTATCCATGTATCAAGAAGACAAGAGAATTTCTTCCAATTCCACACAAGAATCAAGCCAAGAACTCTTCCTCATTCCCTTTCCTTCATCTCATTTCATCCAAGGTAAGCTTTCATATGGGATTTTTGGGAATTTGGTGCACATAGATGTTCTTGGACCTACGTTATGTGTTGCTTGTGCATTGTGAAGTTTATTGGCATGTATTTGGTTGATTATATACATTCTTGGTTGTGGTTTCTAGAATTTGGGAGCATGAGTATGTAATTCATAATTTTGGGGGTTTTGTGATTGAATTCGGATGCATTCAAGCTTGCTATATGTTGTTATATGTGACCTTAATTTGTATTGGAGTTTATTATATGTTGTTTGATGGTTTTGGAGTGTTTTGGGTGTTGGGTTTGAGTTGGCTTGGTGCTTTGGTTTTGTTCCCGGGACCTTCCCTGTTTTTCCCCTTTTTTGCGCCCAGGCCTACCCCAAACGGCCGTTTCCGTTTCCAATTCAAACTGGAAATGGCCATTTGGAAGGCCTCTGTTTTGCGCAAACAGCTCTGAAACGGTCATTTCGATTGTGTCTGTTATCTCCAGCGGCCATGAAAATGGATGTTTCCATTTCTAGTTCAAACTGGAAACGGCCGTCTCCAATGCTACTGTCTCATTTTTTTATTTTCTCGTTTTGCATGCTTTCTTCGTGTTTTCAGTTTCTACCCTTTTCTTGGACCCTTTTGAGTGGTTCTTTGCATTCGTTTGCTTAATTCTCTTGCTCGCATGTGTGATATTACCAATCAGCTCTTATTTATTAACTTTAAATTATTCCATGATATTATAAGTTAATTTTTGAGCATTTAAGCTTGTATTTGGCATATTATGATATCATATTCACGCCATATGTATTTTATTCCTTGTCGTGCGTCATACTTGGTTCATATTGAGTCGTGGCTCACACTTATCTTATCTTTTCTTGTCCAGAGCATTCTCAGGAGGACTTTGAGCCATTTGTCTAGGGTTCGAGGAGTCCTTGTTCTTCTTTTGGGTACCGGTTCAGGTGAGGAATTGTTAGGATATTAATAAATCCCTACGACCCAATTATGTGATGTTTTGACCAAAAACACTATTATATATGTGTATAGTTTTCAAAACTCAAATGTTTTTTAAAATACCCGTTTCCTGATTCCTGTTCCGTTTTGGCGAGATAATTACACTTCCTAGGCCCAGGACTGGTGTATTGAGAGAACCGAGGAGGCTAGAGCTGACGGCTATCTCTTGCACTTGTCCCAACCAATTATGGAGCAACCCGGAAGTTCACCAGGAGTTTGGTGAACCGATGGATTCCAGTCTTTGGGATTCATGTACCCACTGATCATCCTGTCCTGGGTGGTAAGGGCTAGCTACCCGAACCATCAACCCGGTGATATAAGGAGTAACTGTGCACTGAATTGGATTCAATAACTAATGAAACATAATTTATGCATGATCATTTAATAAGATATTATACAATAAATGAAGTAAGGTTGGAGAATGCACGCTCGCCGAGCCACTGATCACTCTTTCTGAAATTAATCCGGATAGTTGTAATTCCATGCATTGATGCCCGGTTTCAACTCTTTTCTTGAAAACTTTGTATGGAATTATGGTTTGCGTGACTTTACTGCTTTATATATTTTATTTATGCCTTTCACTCAGTCTTGTAGAGACTGACCCCTCCCTCTTTTGTTCCTCAGGTGTTCTTGGCGTAGCTTGGCGGGAAATTGCATTAGCTAGTTTATTTTGTGTCTAGCTAGGTCTCACTCATTCTGTACCACACACTTTTATTATTTTGACTATGTATGAGTTATGAAGAATTGAATACTTGTTCTTGTAAATATTTCTGATATGTACATTCTTGTAAATTATCCTCGCCTGGTTTTGTATATCCCTGTTGGTTGCATATTCCTGAATTGTTGGTACAGGGTTAGTCCCACCTAGCCAGGGTTTGTGTCGTATCTTTCATTCGCTAGGATTGGACTTGTGTACGGTCTATAATCGTATATGAGTTTGGTCTTGGTGCGGGGGATGTGGTGGCCCACGCTAGGGCGTCACATGTTAAGGTGGTATCAGAGCTTCGGGTTGCAAAATTGGAGTTCTAGCGTTGAGTCTGTCTAGGTCGTACGGCTTAGGGAAACTTGTCAACGTGCACTTGCATCTCTTTGCTAATTATTGCTTATTTGGAATGCTTAATTGTTGCATTTAATTACATAAGCATAAATTGACCGATCATGTATTATCAGTGATTGTTATTCAGGATGCCTCGACACAGAGATCGTGAGCAAGATCGTGAGCGACGCCATGATAGGCGCCATCGTTCTCCTACTCCCCGAAGGAGGGAACGACGAGCCAATCCCGAGAACTTCATGGATGTCGTTGTAAATTATGTGGAGAGGAGATTGCAAGAGAATCCACCACCACCACCTCAGGCTCCCGCTCCAGTACAAGAGGGTGGATTATCTCAAGCACAAAGGGATTTTCGGTCTTACCATCACTCCACAATTCCATGGCGGTAATGATGTCCAAGCCGAGAATTAGCTTGCCGAGATTCAAGATATATTTCGGGTTTGCCGTTGTAGCCCGCAAGAGATGGTCGATCTCTCCATCTTCCAACTCCAAGGAGAGGCGAGAAATTGGCGGAATATCGCGAACACTCAAATTCAAGCAAACGGGGATAATCTCTCATGGGAAGTCTTTGTGAGGGAATTCAAGAACAACTACATTCCACCTTCTTCGCGAACCCGAAGGCTTAGGGAATTCCTTGATCTCAAACAAGGAGGGAGAACCGTGACGGAGTATATTTTGGAGTTCAACCGTTTAGGTCCCTATGCACGCATATTGCCGGGGATAATGGGCACAAGGCCATGCAATTCGTGGATGGTCTCCGGGATGATATCAAGGACGTGATCGAAGTTTCAAATGTGAGGACTTGGGCGAAAGCTATGGATAAAGCCTTGAAGGCCAAGGCTAAGTTGATGAAGAGCCGGTCTAAGAATTATCAAGTTGGTTTAGTTTTGGTTCGGGTTCGGGAAAGAGGCCCGCTTATCAATAATTCCAATTTTCCAAGGGCAACAATAACAACAACAAGAAATCGAAGCCCTATGGAAAAGCTCTGGCTCAACCGGCACCATCGGGTCCTTATCAAGAACAAGGATGACCTGGATGTGTGCATTTGGACATCCTTCTCACCACTACGACCAATGCCGACGCCGCTTAGGCTTATGTTTGAGATGTGGAGCTGTAGATCATAAAGTTGACACATGTCCAAAGAGGCCACTGAGAGCTCAACAAGGAGGCCAAAGGCCAATAATTCAAGCCCGAGCCTATGCAATTGGAGGCCAAGAGCATGATGCCAACATTGACCCCAATGCCGTAGTTGAAGGTACTATCTACATACATGGCTTACGCATTCATGCATTGTTTGATCCGGGTGCCACCCACTCTTTTCTTTCTCGTGGTGTGGTTTCTTCTTTGCCTTTGCTTATTCCGTGCACTTCTTCTTTCTTTGTTATTAGTTCTCCTCTTGGGGGGAGCTTAGAGACGGATCGTGTGTTTAGGGAAGTGCCGGTGAGTATTGAGGGTCGTGACTTTCCGACGGATTTGATCGAGATGCCCATGGAGAGATATGGATCTATTTTGGGTATGGACAGACTTTTTCGTCACCGAGCCGTAGTGGATTGTTTTGAGAAGAAGGTTTGTTTAGATTCGAAGGTTTTCGTTGGAGAGGGTTCTAAGACTCCACTGCTTGTATCGTTTGTCGAAGCTTATGGTTTGATCCGAAAAGGAGCTACGGGGTTTATGGCTTACTTACTTAACAAGCCTAAGGATCAAGCCAAGATTGAGAAAACTGAGGTGGTGAAGGACTTTCTAAGTGTTTTTCCCGAGACTTCAGATTCCCTACCGCCGGAAAGGGATATCAAATTTATAATGGATTTGATTCCGGGAGCTGAGCCTTATTCAAAGTCTCCTTACCGAATGGCTCCGACCGAGCTGAAGGAATTGAAGACTCAACTCGATGAACTCCTCAAGAGTGGTTATATCCGACCGAGTTGCTCGTCGTGGGGTGCACCGGTTCTATTTGTAAAGAAGAAAGATGAAACCTTAAGAATATGTATCGATTACCGCGAGCTAAATAGGATGACGATTAAGAATAAGTATGGAAGAGTTTTTTGATTTATTGCAAGGATCGAGGGTCTATTCTAAGTTGGATCTTCGTCAGGGGTACTATCAGTTGAGGATTCGGGAAGAAGATATTCCCAAGATAGGTTTTAACACTCGATATGGACATTTTGAGTTTGTGGTCATGCCGTTTGGACTAACGAATGCTCCCTCCGCCTTTATGGATATGATGCACAAGATCTTCCGACCGTATCTCGATAAATACGTGGTGATTTTCATCAATGACATCCTCGTGTATTCTAAGATTGAAACCGTGGTACATTGGGAGAAGCCAAAAAATGCCTCGAAAGTAAGGAGTTTCTTGGGTCTAGCGGGTTATTACCGAAGGTTCGTAAAGGATTTTTCTAAGATTGTGTCACCTTTGACCCGATTAACCAAGAAGGATGTAAAGTTTGATTGGGATGAGGATTGTAAAGAAAGTTCTCAATTTTTGAAAGGAAAGTTAACTTCAGCTCCTGTGTTAGCACTACCCAAGGGTCCCGATGGGTTTGTAGTTTTTACCGATACTTCGAAGGAAGGTTTGGGTTGTGTTCTTATGCAGAATGGTCGTGTGATTGCTTATGCCTCAAGGAAACTAAAGGATCATGAACAGAATTACCCTACCCACGACCTTGAGTTAGCGGCTGTGGTGTTTGCTTTAGGTAAGTGGTGCCATTATCTTTACGGGGTTGCCTTTGAGATCTTCACCGACCATAAGAGCCTCAAGTATCTATTCACTCAGAAGGACTTGAATAGGAGGCAAAGGCGATGGATGAGTTTTTGAAAGATTATGATTGTACCATCCATTACTACCCGGGTAAAGCCAACGTGGTCGCAGACGCTTTGAGTAGAAAAGCGAGTTTATCTTCCTTGGAAGTGGATTCGGAAGAGAGTATTGAGCCCACGGTGATTAAGGCTTGTGTGGCTAACATAACGATACAACCCGATTTACAGCAGAGATTGTATGATGCTTATGCTACGAATTCTGAGATTCAAAAGTTGGTATTAAAGGTCCAGGATGATCCGGAGTGCCCGTTTGATTTTGATGATACGGGTTTGCTTAGACTCAAGACTCGAATTTGCGTGCCCGAGGAGTTGAAATGGGTAATTCTCGAAGAAGCTCATAGATCGGCCTACTCAATCCATCCGGGAGGTACAAAGATGTATCGGGACTTAAAACAGTTCTATTGGTGGAGAGGTTTGAAGAAGGATGTGGCCGAGTTTGTGAAGCATTGCAAGACGTGCCAATTGGTAAAAGCCGAATATCTGAAACCCAGAGGATTGTTGCAACCTTTGCCTATCCCGGAATGGAAATGATAGCAGGTTACCATGGATTTTGTAACAGGTTTACCTAAGGCTAAGGGCGGAGTAGATGGAATTTGAGTGATAGTTGATCAGTTTACCAAGTCTGCACATTTCCTCACAGTTCAGATGTCGGATAGTGTGAGTAAACTTGCAGATAAGTATTGAAAAGAGGTAGTCAGACTCCACGGGGTTCCTCTTAGTGTAGTTTCCAACAAGGATCCAAAGTTTACATCCAAGTTGTGGCGGGAACTTCAGGAAACTGTGGGATCTAAGCTTAATTTCATTGCAACTTTTCATCCTCAGACAGATGGGCAGTCTGAGAGGTTGATTCAGTATTTAGAGGATATGCTCCAGGCTTGCGCTTTGGATTTTCAGTCGAAATGGGATGAGTATCTACATTCGATTGAGTTTTCGTATAATAATAGCTTTCAAGCCTTGATTGAAGCCGCCCCTTATGAGATTTTGTATGGTCGAAAGTGTCGTTTACCTCTATTTTTTGATCTTGAGGAGTGGAGATGGATGAAATAAAAAGGAGTAAAAAGGGGTGTAAGGAGACCTAAGCTTTCAGAAGCTACTCAGGATGCCGTTGAGGTTCAGATTATAAAACAACGCTTGAAGGCAGCCCAGGATCGACAGAAAAGTTATGCGAATCGCCGAAAAAAGGATTTGAAGTTCGAGGTTGGCGATCGTGTATTTCTGAAAGCGTCCCCTAGCAAGGGTATCACAAGGATCGGGCAAGGAGGAAAGTTGAGTCCTAGATTCTTAGGCCCTTTTGAGATTTTGGAAAGAGTTAGAGAGGTGGCCTACCGATTGGACTTACCTCCAACGTTAACCGGGATTCATAACGTTTTTCACGTGTCTCAGTTGAGAAAGTACCATCCCGATGATTCAGAGATCCTTCCTCTTGAAGAAGCTGAGATTGAACCAAATTTGACCTTTGTGCAGAAGCCGATTAAGATATTGGATAAGAAATTTCAAGAGTTGAGAAACCGGCGGATTCCTTTGGTTAAGGTCATGTGGAGAAGTGACAAAACCGAAGAAGCTACTTGGGAAATGGAAGATAGGATGAAAAGATTTCATCCCGAGTTGTTTTCAGACAGATAGTGAATCTGGGGACCAGATTCCTTTAAGGGGAGGAGGTTGTGATACCCCGACTTCTCGTCCGTACAGGTACGCGTGCCACTCGTAAGAGTTTTGAGATTTAGGATTTTATTTAATTTCTTTTGTACTTTATTTGCGTATTTAATTCCCTCGTTGTGTATTTT
>JBBMKE010416794.1:0-11197 GCA_037834125.1 Lippia alba | reverse complement strand
AACATACAAAAAGTGATCATTTGAGTTCAAACTAATTACGCAAAGTCCCAAAACAAATTTAATACATTCAAACAAGTCCAAGAAGCATATAGGTCACGTTAAACTTTCTCGAGAATTCAAATACACAAAATTACGCAATTAGTCAAATAATTCAAATAACACATATGTTCAAATTGTTCAAGTTGTTCAAATAAGAAAAGAATAAAGAAATGTAAATCATATAAGAGTATTAAATTAATTAAGTAATCAAATAAATTACGAAAATAAACTCACACGTGTCGCGTACCTGTACGCGTGAAAGAGCGGGGTGTCACATTGAGAGGTTGTATAGTCTTGGCTTGGATGGCTTGAGGACGGTACATCTCCTCCATCATTGGTGTAGTGGTTGGATTGATTCTGTATTTATATCTTGCCTGGTCTTGTGGTGTTGAGGTTGAAAGCTCGTACTCGGCGAGCATGTCTAGGCTTGCCTTGATTGGATCTTGTGAAACGGGATAGGTTCTTTATAAAATGGTTTGCGAACTTATACCTATTTTGGGTATTTTCTAAACTGTTTTGGTGTGCAAAACCCTATCCCCAGTTCATGAGTCCACCCCTTTCCTTACATGCTTTGCTCAATATATATAGTGGGTGTGCGTTAGCCCCCTCACTTAGTCAGTTGACTGACACCTCCTATAGTTTCTTTTTCGGTGACTGGTCTTTATTTTGAGCTAGGCGGATGAGTCTGCACTCGTGGTCTTAGTTGGAGTCTGCATTTCTATCTGTTGCATTTACTTTATAGACTTATGTACTTTACTTCCAGTTGTTGGATATTACTGCTACTTTAGTACTGTTTTACATTACCGTTGGCCCTGTGTGGCTTAAATGACTTGGCCCTGTGTGGCGTAGGATTTTATTCTGCCCTGTGAGGCAATGTTGTTACTTTGGTGATGCTTGAACTTTGTTGATGGTATGTTAATCACTTCCGCACTCTAGTTTTGTTGTTGACGTCGTCTAGTCCGCCTAGCCTAGCGTGTGTGTGGTCTCCCGTTCTCTGTAGTTCGAATTCGGGCTTGGAGATATATTCCTCGACCGAGTTTGGATTATAGTGCGGGGATGTGGCATCCTCATTTGGGGTGTTACATTCTTAAGTGGTATCAGAGCTCTGGGTTGCAAAATCGAGCTCTTGAGTCGTGTTAAGTCGGTCTAGGTCGAACAGCTTAGGAATAATTGCGCATTGCATTTGTTTGGTTTGATGTTTGACTCCTCAGTATGAATTGTTTCGAACATATGTGATTGAGTGCATGTTATGACTTCGATTATGTAATATCTTCTTTTACTTGTTTCACTAATTGCAATTAATTGATGCACTTACTTCACTTACGTGATACACTTCATTTGCATCCGTAACCCGCATGCATCGAATTTAGTGTTTGAATTTCAGGGTGCCCTAAGAGTCAACAATGAGACTTCCCTCTATTAACACCATCGATTGGCACTATAACAAAGTTATACCGTAATTTGGTGATGAAAAGGAGTTAGTAGTTAGGATTAATGACTATAAGAAGGTTTAGGGTTAAAGGATGGGAATCGCAATATTGACTTACCATCTTAAAGTCAATCGAAATATGGAGTTCGATGAATTTCAGCCTTGAGGGTTCGTTCATTTGAAAGTGGTCACATTAATGATGAAAATGAGTAAATAAAAAGGAGTCCTTGAAGAAGATGAGTTAATGGGGGAAGAACCTGATCATGTAGGATTCATTTTGGGAGAAGTTTGTTGAACTTTCACTTCGATTCTCCATTTATTTGGAAGTAATCACCTTATTGAAGGAAACGAGCTAATGGAGAAAGATTCGAGCAAGTAGAATCCGATCAAGTTCAAGGGAAGTGGATAGGTAACCATGTTGGTGCTGACTCAAGCAATGAACTATAAACCATTGGTGAGAATTGACGAGTTTGGTTCCGTTTGGAGTTAAAAAACGACGAGATAAGATTGTTTGTTAGCTCTTTGGGTGATTCTTCGTGGTAAGATGGGAACCTTGCTGGCGTTGGAATAGATCACTTAGATGCTGAAAGATTTCATTCAAGTTTCAAATCATACCATGGAGTGCTTTGGGAAGTGATTATTACCACGATCGTTCAACATAGCCTTGAGATGGATTTTAAGTGACAATCGAATTATGGGATTTCTAAAGGAGGATTAGACTAAGGTCTAATACACAAATAATAAATTTAATGGAAACCGAGAATGATTCCGGTTGAGCAAGGAGCACTACAAGAAAAAATGGTTTTTACTACGGCCGAAAAATCGTAGGAAACAGCCAAAATTCATAGGGAAAAGCTTTTTGCTACGCATTTGCTACGTTTTTGGGCCGTAGTTGATGTAGCCGTAACAAATGTTTTTGCTACGATAAATGATCGTAGTAAATACTTTTTACTACGAAATTAAGGTCTTTTACTACGATCATTTTTTCGTAGTGAATAATCTGGATATAAAGTATTCTTTTGTTACGCTGATATTTGTCGTAGCAAAAAGGCAATATTTACTACAATTCATTACGTAGTAAAAATACTTTTAATATTTGTACAAATATTTTAGCAATTACTTTTCATTAATAAAATTGTTGCTACATTTAATGTTGTAATCAATATTCATTTAATAGATATATTTTTAAATATTGGCCAAACATAAAAATTATATATTTCATATTCAACCAAGATCATTCAATAATATAACAAATAAATATTTACATCAATAATTATTAGTGTACCAAATAAACCTACAAGTAATAATAACCTTGCGAGGATCTACACAACTAAAAATCATTGTTGTCAACAAAACTAATAGAAGTGAGCACTATGCAAACCATCTAGCTTAAACAATTAAATTAGTTTTCAATCCAAACAAAATAAACTTGTCCGATGACAGCTAGAATTCCCCCTAAACTCTGAACCACAAAAAGCTTCGTCTACATTTCAACAACCTGTTAAACAAAGCACACCAAAATCACATATGTCAAACTCAAGAAAAGGCTATGAAAGTGTGATATTCAACTTAACAAAAAAAAATGACAGTAAAAGCATAAAGGTGAGTAATTATTAGGCAATACACAAAACGGATATAGTTTCCCCAATTTCCAAATCCGAAATCATAATTCACTCAACAATAACATGAAACATATGCACATTTACAGATAAAAAGTTCTTGAAGCTTACAACCCAACAACAACAATCTACATTAATAAGATACTTGAGAATAAATAAATTGCATTGATATCATAAAAATTTGAGAGTAGAAGTCATATATAAAATATTATAAAAAATATTAAAACTTGTTCATGTTCAATAGAGGGATTCTCTGTAGACCATTGAAGATTCTAACAGCTAATGCATTGTAAAACTTGAAGATTCTAACAGCTAATGCATCACATTTTAACTTACAACAGATTTGCGGCTAGAACATCATCAACGCTGAGCACATTGCTAACATCTCAACCATTATATACACTATTTAACATGAAAACAAAAAGTGTTTCCCCAAATGGAGTATTGCTTTAATTCTAGAATTAGATATTGGTCAATGATACAATCTTACAATAGAAATCAATGAGCTTAATTTTGTATATAGGCCCATTTTTCTTAAATTAATTCTTGAAGCAGATCATTGAAAATAAATGCAACGGAAAAGCAGTCAAGATTTGAACAAAAATGACATTAGAACATGGTATATATATTCAGCTAGTGACTGCTATTTTAATCAACTTCACTTCTCTAGATTATGGAATTTAATTCAAAATACATAATAATCAGACATACATGAGCAATTATGAGGTTTTGTAATTGACAGATGATGCTTCGAATAAGAGCAGCCGGTACAGAAATTCCACATATCTAAAAATTATAATTTAAATATAAACTTATATTGATAAAGAAACACACAAATAATAATAATAATAATAATAATAATAATAATAATAATAATAATAAATAAAGCAAGACCGAAATGTTTTACAATGGCATATGATTCACAATAGGAAAAGAAACATAAAGAAATATAAGATTATTACCTCTTTCTTTAGGATTCTCGTCCTTCCGTACAGTCACTTGCTTGAGGTGTCGATGCAATAAGTGAGACAACAGTTTTCACAATAACACTACAATGATATAATAAGTTGTCAAAAACAATCCCTTTGACAGTTTTGTAGCGTGTATCTTTAATTTTAACAAGCAAAAACAAAATTAAGAAGTTCTGTAAAATTCACATTCATTAAGTGAAAAAGAAAACTGATGAACAACTTTCTTAGTTATACTCTAGACCCTTCTATGATTTGAGGGAAAAATATACACTATCCAAAAAATATCCCAACATTTTATTGATTACAAAACTTCAGGGGTTAGGATATGGGCCTATGCCCTATGGCATTGATGATGGATGGATCAAATTCTCCAGTTGTAATATATAGCCCATCACATATCTTGGATCTATGTTCGAATTCCAACTCACATAAATTTGGACAAGGCCAAATTATTTTTAATCATGCCATCATAGTATGTACATATTTATTTAATCAATAATTCAATATTGCAAGTTGCTACTACATATGATCGGCAATGCTAAACTGATGAAATCCTAAAATTCAAATAGAAAATTAATATGGAAAATTTGTTGATTTAATAACATAGGTGCAGAATTACAAAAGCAATAAAAATGATGATACCATTAAGCATAAGGTATTTCATATTTGACTTGACAAGTACTGTGTAGGACCTCTTTTTCATTATTATTTTTATTGATAATCAAGATGGTGCAATCATGTTATATTTTCATACCAAATCCTTTTCCATGTTCTGTCAGCTACTTGCTTCAATCTAATGAACAATACATACTTAATGCATGATTCATAATACAATCAATACATAATTTATGATTCAAAATAAACAATGGAATAAAACATTGTTCCTAGTAATGGCCTCTGAAAAGAATTACATCTATGTACTTCAAGGAAACAACGAATAATTATAAACTCTACCAACTAAAAAGAATATCATGAACAAAACATTATTAAACTCAAAACAGAAAGATCAAGATATTTTCAGTTAGCTAAAATCTTAAAGGAGATAATTTTTATCATTCATTTCGTAGTCAAAGTACAGGTATTTGTCACCCATCCACTCTTTTTCTTTCAATCTTCTATTTTCATCTTGAAAAGGATAATTATGTCATGATTGGGTTTACTAGAAATCAAGATTTTTTGGGAAAAATAACTTGACTGAGCAAGGTTACTACATGACCATCATATGAATTTAGTATTTGAGTTTTCCTAAAAGGTAGTAGTTACCTTTGACGGGAAAGGCTCAAGGCAAGTCACAGACTCACAACATTGACAAAGTGAAGGATCCAATCCTATCTCCTCTTTTGCTCCTCTTATTGCTGTCTCAGCATCATTAGCATCTGTTTCCTCTACTTTCCCTCCTGGCAAAGCAACTTCACTTGTCTTTAGCAACCACTTGGTTAAATCTAACACCCAGATTCCTTAAAGACAATAATATCAATCAAGAAATGGAGATTATGGATATTATCTCATTTTACTGGCTAAGATAGTAAACAATTATTGATAATTGAACACAACATTTCTATTAAACATTTACGAATTTGAACAATTTTATGCCAATTTCTGGCAGTTTTAAAACAACCATTCGTATATATCCATATCAACATCTCTATCAGCATCATGTCCATTGTGTCCTACAATTAGGTTTCCTCCATCCATTCATCATCAATTAGTTAATCGAAACTTTCCTCCAAATTAACCCCAACCGAATCCTAAATGCACAAATCATCAACTAAAGGCGAACGCAACAATTGATCGCAGAACAAATTAAAGAGACATCAAACGAACCAGAATGTCAGCTTCGATGATCTCTTAGTGAGAATAACCCTAAATCCCCATCATTCCCTTCAAAAAGGAAGATTAAAATCGCAGCTCTTTAGGGCTTAAACCTTTCCGCAGGATGTTTAGCCACTAAGGTTGCAGATTCCGAAAAACCCACCTGCGAAACCACTTTTCCGGTACTCTTCATAATCCTCTGCTCCACCTCGTGCTCATCATCTGACGGCGGCGGCGGCGGTTTGTAGAGACGGAGCTGCTGCGATCGCGAGTTTCCTCGAAGGCCAAAAATTATTTGTCGCGGAATGATCCATGAAAACGAATCTGGACAGAGAATCTGGGATCGAGGGTGCCCGTGATGGGGATGCGTACGAGGGGAGTAGATAGGAAATCCTTCTCTTTGGTTGAGATTTTTGAAAGAGAAAGCCTTCTCTCTCGTTTGATAAAGGACTTTAAAGCCAGAACTTTGGAAGACAAATTTAAAAAAAAAAAATTAATTTTAAATTGTAAATTTGATTTTAAAAAAATTAATAGTAAAAGTATCAAAACGACAGTAGTTTTTATCGATCATTTGCTACGTCCAACATACCATAGTAAATGTTCGTCTCATTTTGTAAGTATTCACTACGGTAATTTTTACGTAGTTAATAACTACTTTTTGCTATATCTGAAGTAGCGTAGTAAAAAATTTTGTAGTAAAAAGCAATTTTTGTTGTAGTATGGATACTGAAAGATGCAATTTGCCCATCCTTATTAACTACATAATAAACAAATAAAAATGTATATGTTTCAACTTTAATTTAAAATGTTAATCAAATCAATTCCAAAACTAATAGAGGACTGATATGCAAGAAGCCTAATAGAGAAAGACTTCCAAATGTCTTTTATTTATATATTCGTTCTGCAAAATTAGAAGATCGATAATAAGTAGAAAGAAAACTAACAAGAAAACTGACAACAAAGATAAATATTACAATAAAATTCTACAACATATATCGTCCCCTGTTATGCCGCTGAAATGATTGATACAAAACAAGTTACTATCTATTAATCTCAATTTGCCTCGCTCAGAAAAGTTTAATATTTTTTAAATTCAAATTGAAACATTGCAACATATACTTGTAAGAACATAGCAAATTTGCAGAAAGAAAAGGAAAGAAACAATGCCAAATCACATTTAGATCTCCTGATTTCTTCAAGTCTGTCTCTTGATCTTCAAACGACAGTGATGCGTAATGCGTTAAACTCCTACAGAATATGATTGCTAGTTATTAGCTACATCTAAAATTTCAAATTGTATGTTCATTGTCAAAGTTCATGAAGTTTTGATTATAAAAATTAGGAAAAATATCATTTTCGTCCTTTAAAGATGTCCTTGTTCGATTTTGGTCCTGATCTTTTAACATTTATCAAATTGCATTCTTTATTTTTCAAAAAAATCTCAATTTCAGTCATTTTACTAATGGACGTTAAAAAATTGACAGAAGAAGGAGCATGTCACTCACGTGCCACTCACATTTATTCAGGAAGCGTGAGTGACACACGCCTTTTTCAATTAAAAACTTAACGTTCGTTAGCTAAAGGACTGAAATTGAGATTTTTTTAAACATAAAGGATGCAATATGAGAAAAGTGAAATGTTCGAGATCAAAACCGAAAAAAGGCTATCTGTAGAGGACGAAAAATAATATTTTCCCTAAAAATTATTAACAATAACTGTTACCTCGAATGGTGGAGATTGCTGTTTGTCTATTTCTTGTGGTGCCTCCTACAACTCTAGCTTTGATTTTTTGCAGAGCAACCACTGTTTGTATCATGTTAATTCTTTCATCAGGTGAAATGGCTAAGCATTGCAATGCTACCTAAAGATAGAAGTAACACATTCCTCCATTTTGTGCAATTTTTGATCATCTCTTGATAGCAAAGCAGGGGCGACAATTTCCACTACTGCGTTTTCTTGCAATGCTGCTCCCACCCAGCCCTTCAAGCTCATTTCTTGGCCAAATAGATCATCGGTAGGCTTTTTACATGTAAATATCTCCAACAACAATATACCGTAGCTATAGACATCTCCATTTGTAGAAACTTTTCCTTCTGATCCATACTCTGATCATAATTTTAATTAAAGTTAGATGAGTTCGTGGAATTTGATGCTTGAACTTATTAAATTAAATATTTATGAATAATTACGGTGGCATACCCTTAGGTTTGGGAAATCTCAGGGTATTCCACTGTAATTATCTCAATGCTTATAAGTTAAGAGATGAAAGAAAAAAAGAATTTTGAAGTCAGTAAATATTAACAGGTCCAACATAACCAATTGTAGCCAATGTTTTAGTTTGGATCACAGTTTGCCCTTCATCAAAGAGCTTGCTAATGCCAAAGTCAGAAAGACGAGCAGTCATATCTTCATCAAGCAATATGTTGCTTGGCTTTATATCACAATGGACGACAGGGAATGTATGACCGTGATGAAGATATTCCAACGCAAATGCTACATCGATAGCTATTTGAAGCTTTTGTTGCAAATCCAGGAAATGGTTCTCAGAATATAACCAATTCCCAAGACTTCCATTTGGCATGTATGCAAGAATCAATGCTTTGAAATCCATATTACTACAACAACCAATTATCCCAATTAAGTTTCTATGTCGAATGCTGCTCAAAATTTCACTTTCGGTATCAAAACTCTTTGCAAATCCTTCCAATTGCAGGTCAAAGACTTTTATTGCAACACTTAATCCATCAGAAAGTGTTCCCCTGAAAACTGATCCGAAACTTCCTTTTCCAACTAGATTAGTTTCACTAAAGGAATTCGTTCCACTTTCAAGTTCTATGTATGAAATCTTTCTCCAAGAAACTCAATCTAGTGATGGAACAATAGTAGGGGCTAATATTTTGTGTCGTTGTTGTCTCCTTATGAGCATAATTATGATTATCACCAGAATGATAGCTGAAATGATGGGGAGCAGCACGTACTTCATTAACAGAACAATACGTTTCGATCTTGAACTTTTTCGATTTCCAACACAAGGAGGAACTTGAAATTTCGGTGCACCACAAAGAGCAAAATTTTGAACAAATGATTGAGCAGTGAAATTAAGAAAAGGCCCCTTAGTTGGAATTTCTCCTTGTAATCTATTGTTAGAAACATTAAACTTGTGAAGATATGGGAGACCTTCCAAGGACTTTGGGATCCCTCCAGAAAGATTATTACTAGATAAATCTAACTGCGTCAAGCCTTTGAGTTTTCCCAAGGATGGAGGGATAGATGCTTCCAACTTGTTTTGGCCAAACATAGAACTTCTAATGATTGACAACCATCAATTGAAATTGGAATATCGCTTGTGAACTGATTAGAGGATAAATCTAATTGATTGATTGCTTTCAGGTTTTCAATTTTAGATGGCAAATGGCCATTCAAATCGTTCATGGTCAAGTTTAGGGTGATCAAGTCTCTAAGATCCCAGAAATTGGAAGGTATGGTGGAATTGAGCTTGTTTGAGTTCAAATCGATATTTCTTAGGGATTTAAGCTCACCCAAACAAGCAGGTATTGGACCTGTGAGCATATTACTATAAAAATACAAGTCCCCCAAACTACTCATCCGACAAATATCAAGAGGTATAGATCCTGTCAGCTGATTGCTGTCAAGATATATTATTTGCAGACGCTTTAATTTCCCAAGTGTTGTTGGGATGGTCCCCGTCAGTTTATTTCCGCTGAGACGTACGTCTATCAAATTGCTCAAGTTTCCAATCTCACATGGTATTGCACCTGCATTGATTTCCACGAAATGCTAAATAAACTTGCAATAATTTTTTAATGAAGTTCCGAACCAATTTATCGTTTAAAAATCGTAGTCTTATAGAAGTTTTAAAGTTGAGAAGAAAAGCATCAAACCACTTGTCTGATAAATATATATATATATATTTTTTAATTGTTGCGTAAACTCTCCATACAAATTTGCATATATCATTAGCTTAAAAATATTATATGTTTGCACCGATAACTTTCAAATTGTTGTAAGAAAATTTCCAACAGGCCCCCATATTTCAAAATAATATCTTGGTATATTGTTGATCTCTGACTTATCTAGAATTTTAATTTTAGGTATGGATAAAGATTGGAAAACAATGTCTAGTGAAGTAATTTTTTTCTTTTTGGATTCAATACATTGAAAGCAATATTTACATGAGCGCAATTTAACATTTTAAAATTTACTTATTTTGATAATATTAAATTTGTTTTACAAAATTTACATGTTCAGTTAGAAACTTAGCAGCTTCATTTTAAGCAATTAGTTGAAGTGTATCAACAACATCCGCGAATCATAAAGAACCAAATTTAAAAAAAAAAAAAAAAAAAAAGGAAGGTAAACGAAAGAATAAAAGACTAAATAAAATGGTCAAGTAGTTGAACATGCCTGTTAACTTGTTACTGTCCAGATATAGAGCCATCAAATTAGTAAGGTTTCCTAGTTGCTTTGGTATGTCACCTGTAAAATTTGTTAGCATAACATGCAAGAACAAATGCTTATATAATACTCGTATATATATTATAATAATATTTTATAAATTAAAATATGTATCATATAGGTATATTTTATATTATATATATATAGGATGAACAGTAACTTTCCCACTTAAAATGAAACAAACGACCGAAACAGTGACTTCTGTCTATTTATTAACGGAAGTCCTTCAAATAATAAAAAAAATAATGTAAAACTAAAAAAATCACTTTTAAAAACCGTAAAACCAAAAGTTAGAACGACCTCATGGTGTGGGATTAAAAATATAATTTTCTCTATAATTGATTAATACATTATCATCATATATATACTAATTATCAAAATAACATTATTTATTCTTTGTATATAATTAGTTGTAGTTTTCTCATAACCTAATTATATTATTCCACTGTTCATTATCTGGATAATGAATGAGTAGGAAACTAGTGAAGTGAACTCACCCTTTAACAAAATATACAAATTGGAGATGGTAGGAAAAATAGAGATCAATGAGAAACTAAAAGGAAAATTAATTTTAAACTTCCAACCGTAATCTTGTTGTAAATACGGATTTAATTTCAGAAATAAATTATGGCGTACAAGTTAACATTTATACCTGTTAAATTGTTATGACCAACGTGTAACAGTTCCAACGAAGTGGCGTTTCCAACCTGTTCTGGTATACCCCCTATAATGGTTGAAGAAAAACTTAATAATATTTACAAAATTTGTAGAAACATCCGATAAATATATAGTTAAAGAAAGACTACAGGGGAAAATTTAACACTATACGGTTTGACTTTGAATCATTAAAT
>JBBMKE010416767.1:0-11199 GCA_037834125.1 Lippia alba | reverse complement strand
CTTGTTGCAGAAAGATTTGAGTTCTTTGTTGTTTATGGTAAAAAAAAATGCAAATGAAAATTTGGAAGGTAAATGTGAGAATTATCTTCTTTTTTTTTTTTTTTTTTGGATGAAGTTTTTGAAATTAGTCATGAAGTTGTTTTGTAATTATGCCTAATATAGATGGGGGTTTAGTGTAATAATATGTAACACGTCAATGTAACAGAAGATTGAGACTGGTGTGCAGTTTTACTCTGCCATTGGTAATTACTTTTGTTTCCTTGTTTTAAAGTCATGCTACTTTTGGTAAATAACATCGGTACGCACATTTGCAAATTTATAGTTTTATGGATTAGTTTTTAGTTTCCTTTTTCAAATAAAAAGATATGTATGATATATTTATTTCCTTCGTTTTCTAATATAGGCAAAAAATATTGGTATTGTGAAGAACGGAAACTAGAGAATTTAATACTATTCGCGGTCTTATGTTATTTGAAAGTAACGTTAAAAAGGAAAAGATTAAAGTTGTCCCTATGGACTTTGAAGTGTGATGTAACGGCTATCACCCTGGTTATTTAATTTGGTCCAATTGTCATTACTCTGGTATAAAATGATGGACAAGTTATTATTCACCGAGTAAACACGACTCCGCCGAATCCAACTAGTTGTATTGAGTTTACTTGGTTCAGTTTCTGGACGCATGTTCTTAGGAGTTCGGTTTTTTGATTAGGTGTGCCAATTAAATTAAATTGCATCGAGAAATCGAGATCCTATATTAGTTTGTCTGCTCTATTGCCCTTAGTCTAATTCAAACTGATGCCATTTTATTTGAGTTATTTACGCCATACCCCTGTATTAGGTGAAATAGGCACAAAAAACCCTGTGTTATGTAAATTAACATAGGGAACTCTGTATTTTCAAAATATTTACATGTAGAACCCTGAAAATTTATGGTATTAATAAAATATTAATTTTCTCTATTTATTGGATACGAAATAACTAATTTAACCTTTTATATTATAATATAAATCATCTCACATCTTTCTCTCTATATATTTTTTATACTTATTTATACGGATTCTTCATGTAATTTTTATTTCGTACCAGGTTTCGGTGCATATAAAAAAAGGGGGTTTCGGTGCATAAAAAAATATTGAACAATATATAGAGATTAAATGAGATGTATTTCGTAATATAAAAGGTTAAATTAGTTATTTCGTGTCCAATAAATAGAGAAAATTAGTGTTCTATCAATCCCATAAATTTTCAGGGTTCGGCATATAAATATTTTGAAAACACAGGGTTCCCTATGTTAATTTTCGTAATACAGGGTTTTTTGTGTCCATTTCAACTAACACATGGGGTATGGTGTAAATAACTCCATTTTATTTATTTCTTTTTCTGTCTAAAAACACTAACGGTTAGTCACGATGCAGGGATATCGGGCTCCTGCAAATGAACGAGAAATGGTGACCTGCTTTTTCGATTTTCAAGATATAAGTGATAGTCCCGAAAAATAGGAAATCCAGTGATATAGCGTCAAGTGTCACCTTGCTGCCCAATCAACATAACAATAATCTTACAGCTAGACAATTCTCACCTCATTAATAAACTTTGAGTTGAGTACTTGAGTTAGGCCGAACTCATATTTCTTTACAGCTTAAACCAACAGAATCCAAACCAAATCAAAAAAGACAAGTCTGGTAATCACAACTAGATTAACTTATTCAAAAAACAAATGAAATAAAGCAAAATCAAGCTCAACACATCTCAGTAATTTACCGCTTCCTCCACGCTGGTATGATCATCGGCTGCAACATGATCACCCTCTCCTTCTGGAAAAATGAAAAACGAAGGCAATGACATTGATCAGCGAGTAATAGAACAGTGCTTGTAATGCGGTGTACAAGGGACTTTCAAAGTATATACTTCTTCGAAAACAGTATATTATAATCATAAAATGATAATTGTGGACAACATCAATCTTATATCCCAAACCCCAAACGTCTCTGTTTACACTCCGAGTAGTGAGCTACCTTACCAAATAGTAAAGAACGATACCGGTTAAACAGGGGCGTCGTTGGGGTACGAAGAAAATGAAATTAAGCCATGAATACAGTATATACTTTTGTATGTAAATAATCCTAAACCAACTAAGTTTTCCTGTCTTGTTTCAGGTATATGCACATTGAGAAATCGTTTGGAATAATGGGACCATTCATACTGAAATAAATTGCTACAAAAAATTTCAAAATCGCCATAAATTAAACTCGGTACTGACCACCAATGTTGAGAATTTAACTCTTGTTTGACAAAAATCGTCAAATTAAGAAAAAATCAACAGAATATTAAGACGCATGTATCGTGCACAAAATAAAAGAATTTCTTTAAGCAGTATCGAGCACAATAACAGAAGCAATGTAAGAAGCCTTGTGTCACTCAGAGTTATCATCATCACTTCACAAGTCTAATAGCGGGGCAACAATAAATCCATAATCGAGTGAGGCGTTTCATGGCTTATTTAGAGGCCAGACACCTTAATTTCGGGCATCTGCTGAGATGTAATTCCTCGAGAGATGACAAATTTCTCAACCATTTAGGCATTGCTTCCATTTCCAAATCACTCAAATCTAATTTCCTTAGATTAGTGAGATGTTGGAGCTGATCTAGCACACACTCCCAATTCTCCATGCCGTAGCTAATTACTAAACTACACAAGCTATAGAAAGAGCCAAGCTCTATAGGAAAATACGAAAATTGTTATAGTCCGATTCTGGAATATACCTAAGATTAATGTCCCAATGATGTGACAGTAAAAAACTCTCTCGTTTACTTGATTAGATTCTGTTCATCCAAACAAATCATTCTTACTGTGTCTGAAGTTAGATTTTGTCCTTGAATCGACCATTTTGTTGTATCATTGGAAATAATTTACTTCAATGGGTTATAATGAAATTGGATTAGTTACGGAGCAGTAGTTTTGAATTATTTTATAAAATTCTCTTGTTTACTTGATTAGATTAGTTTCCAGCTAAATTGCATAATTATATGTTCAATAATCCAGACTAAAACTTATCATATAGTCTGTAAATTACCCTTTTTATTCCTTCCCATCTTCTTCACCCTAACGAGCCAAAAAGTTTATTCTAAAGATAAAAAAGTCATTTCAATCATAACACAAAACTGGGTAATTTAGCAACTCCCCCAGAAATAGTTTACTTCAAGGGAAAATATACCCCTTTTATTGATGTTTACCTCATTATTATATTTAATTCACCCTATTTATTTAAAACCTTAGATAAATGGTTCAGAAAAATAAGAAAAGTCCATATGCTTCTCTTTTATTAGAGTAAATGATCTTTTACGTTATTTTGCAACAATCAACAATACATCAAAGATTCTTGATTGAACTCAGAAATTTATCAAACAAGTTTAATAAACATCTGATAGTAGACGTACATATTTTTGGCGCAAGTGCTTAATCACAAGTTTATTAATTTAAAAGCTATCATTTTGAGAAGTTTATTAATGAATCTTTTGTGTTTCACGTTACTGCGGATACTTTGGCAAAAGAAAGAAGTCATCTTTTTCAGATGCCTTCTCAACATTCTTCTCTTTCTCTATCATCTGATTCTTTCTCTGTTTCTTACGCATTGTCTCTCTCAAACTCAACACACACATACAGAGAATATCATCTCTCTCTCTCTACGTACATTCATTCATTTCTTCACATTGTGAACATTCTTATCGCTCTCTTCACTCATTCATCTCTTCACCATTACCATTCTGAGAATTTCAGCAAGGTTTTTTCTCTCTCACTCTCTTTCTTTCTCAGCAAGAGAATATCTCTCTCCCCCTCACACACACGCATACACTCTCTAAGAAAAAAATGGGAGATGTTGTTGGATCCATTGCTGGTTCCGCAGTTGAGTTTCTCCTTCAAAATCTGATCTCACTTTGCGCCGAAGAGATCAGCCTCATTCGCAATTTCAAGAAGGACATGGGAAAACTCAAAGAATCTTTGGACATGATTCAGTTCTTCTTGAATGATGCCGAGAAGAAGCAAGTGGAGGATGAAGCTGTCAGATGTTGGCTGAAAAAGCTTGAAGCTGTGGCTTTCGACGCCGACAATGTTCTAGATGAGCTCAGCTACGAAGTTCTTCGCAACAAAATCGAGACTGAGACCGGAAACAAAATAAAGAGAAAGGTAAGAAAATGCTTTTGGATAAGAAAAATGGGTGGTAAAATCAGGAATATCAAAGAGAATTTGAAATTAATTAATCAAGAGGCAACGGACTTTGGTCTTCAAAGACAGTTGCGTGCACATGCTCCTAATTTTGTTTCTGATAATTCACGAGAAATGGAAACGGACTCATACTCTAATCCGATTGTTGTCGGTAGAGAAGATTATGTGTCAAGAATAGTGGAGATATTGACTACTAATAACTCAACTAATGATGAACAAGAAGTTTTCTCTATCCTTCCAATTGATGGTATGGGTGGACTAGGGAAGACAACAATAGCGAAGTCAGTATTCAATGATGAAAGGATAACGAGGCATTTTAACAAGTTGGTTTGGCTTTATGTTTCCAGAAAATTTGATGCAAACAATCTTTTCAAGAAGATTCTTGAATCGTTAACGGAACAAAAAGTTGAGCTTGAAACTAAAGATGTTATTTTGAGGAAGATTCAAGAAAATCTGCAAAATAAAAAGTATTTGCTCGTACTTGATGATGTTTGGATCAACGAGAGAAAAGAGTGGGATGATTTTCAAGAAACCTTATCAAATATTAGCTCCGTAAAGGGAAATGGTATTATTGTCACTACGCGCAGTAAAGATGTTGCTTCAATGGTGAAAACAATCCGTAATATTCCTGAATTGAGCACATTATCAAATGAAGAATGTTGGTCCATAATCAAAAGAAAAACTTTCCCACAAAGAAGTGTTATTCCATCAGAGTTTGAGACCATTGGGAGAAAGATAGCAGAAAGATGCCACGGATTGCCATTAGCAGCAACCGTATTAGGAGGCTTGTTGTATGGGAAATCGAAAGTGGAATGGCAATCCATTGAAGAGACCAGGCTTTCAGACTTGGGGGAAGATGGGAATTCTATCATGAAGATTTTAAAATTGAGCTTTGATAATTTGCCAACGCCATCACTCAAGAAGTGTTTTGCATATTGCTCAATTTTTCCCAAAGGTTTTGAAATTGAAAAGGATATGCTAATTTACCTGTGGATGGCAGAAGAATTTCTAAACAGTGATGGAGGAAATGATATGGAGACCGTTGGCCAGAAATATTTTCACCTCCTTTTACGGAACTCCTTATTACAAAATTGGGAGAAAGATAAAGATGGAAACATATTACATTGTAAGATGCACGACCTTGTGCATGATCTAGCGTCTTCAGTTTCGCATGAATCTGGTCCGGTTCAGTTCATGTACATGGAATCTGATAGAGATATTTCAAAAGAAGAGGCTGCGAATTTGCGTTCGTTAATCATTAAAGGTAAATGTTCAGAAAACATGTTTTCAGACCTCAATTATCTCCGTGGATTAGTTTTGATTGGTCATGACAATAAAGAATTGCCAAAGACGGAGCACTTAATACATTTGAGGTATCTTGACATCTCAAAAACAAGAATTGAATATTTATCAAGCTTGATCGGCAATTTCTACCATCTGCAGACATTACGAGTATGCAATGATCTAAATGAGATGCCTAAAACATTAAAGAAACTGATAAACTTGAGGCATCTTCACATTTTAGGCAACCATGAGTCTAATATTGAAGAACTCCCAATGCTAGGACACTTGCCCCACCTCAAGTCTCTACATTTGGAATTTCTACCGAATGTTAGATCACTAGGTGCTTCATCAGATGGGATTCATGACCAGGGTGGTGGCAGAGACAAGATTATTGTCTTTCCTTCTCTTAAAAGTCTTTCATTGTCATCAATGTCCTCAATGACAGAACTGATAACTGTAGATGAAAGCCAATCACTCCGTGAAATATGGGTGGCGTTTCTGCATCTTGAGTCCTTGAAGATTGAATCATGCAAAGAATTGTCAAGTGGTCCAAGTCATTTCCCATTCCTCAAAGAATTGAAAATTAGTTTCTTATCCATCTGCGTATTTTTGGAAAATCTCTTGCTCAACTTAACCTCACTTACAAGAATCAATATATATTACATTGAAGGATTAGTTTGTCTTCCTGATATGTTCTTCAGCAACAACCAAAATCTCTCATACTTGACAATAGGTTGGTGTCATGACTTAAAGCATCTGTCTCCGTCCTTTGGCTCTTCACTTAGAGAGATTGAGATATATAATTGCCCGAATTTGGAAGAATTGCCAAACAATCTACACCGTCTAAATTCTCTTGAAAAATTGGTGATAGTTCATTCTCGGAATTTGAAGTCAATACCATATAATCCAAGCGACGAAGGAGATGAACCAGTACAAGGCTTCACTTTGCTTCGTAAATTGATTATCTCATGGTGCGGTAGTCTGACAGAACTGCCAAGTCGAATGATAGAGCTATGTACATCACTTGAGACTGTGGGGTTGTGGGCACTACCAAGCGTAACGAATTTGGTTGAGGTAGTTGGTTGCATGCAGAAAATGCCATATCTCACAAAATTGAACCTTGATCTTAGATGTATTCGAGTATCGGATAATAACAGTTTTCCTATAGAGCTTAGTTCTTTACCTAACTTGCGTTATTTAAGAATTAGCTGCAGAATGGAGCATTGGGAGGGTGTGCAGGATCAACTTCAACATCTCACTAATTTAAGGAGCTTATGGCTGATTGATTTGAAAATAGAAGCAGTGTCTGAATGGTTGGGGAAATTGTCATCTCTCCGCGAATTATGTCTATACAGATGCCCAAGATTAAGGAGTCTGCCCTCAAAAGAAGCCATGAAAAGCCTCACTAAATTAGTTATTCAAGATTGTCCACTAATAAACCTGCGAAGAGATGATGATAATTCCGAACGGCACAAGATTTCTCACATTTCTAATATTTGTGTGTATCGAGCGGCACAAGATTTCTAACATTTCTAATAGCTGTGTGTTTTGATAACAGGTCAGCAACGATTGCTTATCTTTATATTTAGTGAAATTTACTTTGTTCGCATATTTAACACTTGTTGAAATATTGTTTATACAACATTTGACTAGGTAAGACAGAAACGCCCCCATCTCTCTCTCTCACTCTTGCAAAGAAACCCTACTCTACGTGATTCAAACCCAAGACAAGGTAGTTTTTGATCCGGCGGGCGGTAGAGAATACAATCCTTGCTCCACCGCCCGATTGACTCAATTCTATTCCTCTGTCAACTTTTCATATTTGTTTCATCGAAATTTGGATGCTCCAGTGTCATACTCTTGGATCTGGCTGGATTTTCTGGTACATAGACGATCTGCGTTTCCTTTTTTTCTTTTATGTTATGTTTTCATTAGATTCTTCCGTATGGAAGTTTTATCTCTTCCGTATGGAAGTTTATTTAGTTTTTTCAAATTCAGGTTTATTTTGTTTTGTGATTTTTCGAGAAATTTTTTGGCCGAGTTATTTGCTGTAAGCCACTGTGGAGAAAAAACGGATACAGAACTTCACTAGGATTGGGTTAAAACCAATTTGGAAGGAACAATATTCAACTTCAAGGAGTCGATTCCTAGTATCAGGGTTCATTTTTCCTTTATTAGACGTGAGATTAGTATAATAGCTCATAAATTGGTTGGAATTGCGGCTTCGGCCTGCATTAATTTTTCTGTTATTTCTTCTTGTAATTGTTACTTTTGATTTGTAGTAATATTCCGTTTGAGGGGTTTGGCGTTCAAACAAAAAAATGAAACGAGTTTTTAATTTATTTATCTATTATTCTCAACCGATTTATCTCCTACATTCTTTTTTTTTCTTTTTATTTATTTATTTTTATATCACTCCAATGACCTATTTATTTTTTATTTGTCGCCCATCCTTTTATTTTCTCCTTATATTTCATTTCTTTTTCTTTTCTTTTAGATTTATTATTTTAGCTTTTTACCCCTCATTTTCATAATTTTATATTAATAGTTATTTTTATTAGAGATTATATTATACTGTTTATTTATTTATCATAATTTAATATTATATTAAAAATAATTATAAAATATATTTTAAAATATTTAAATAATAATATTTTTTTATTTATGCACACGTTAAGTGTGCTGAGTTATTAATTATAACTAATAACTCTCGCACTCATTGCATGTACAAATAAAAATATATATATATTATCATTCAAAAATATAATTAATTTTATATTAATATATATTTTATAATTATTTTTAATATAATTATTAAATTATGATAAATAAATAAATAATATAAAATAAGAGGGGAAAAGATAAAATTTTAGGAAAGAAAAATGAATTAAGGTGGGGTGAGAGAAAAGAAAAATTTATAATATAGTGTTGGAGACTTGGAGCGATAAAAAAATGGGAAATTATGAAAAAAATTTTAATTGTGGACTCAATTTTTAGATTGCTCCCCAGGTCGAAATTTTTTTTAGTTCACTCTCCAAATGAGAATTAAAATTTGACTTTACTCCCCAATCTGGGCAGCAAATACAACATATTGTGATTTAGATATGCGATATCACGATTTGTATATACGATTCCTGAGTTTTGATAAAAAAAAAATTTTAATAAAGAGAAAAAGAAAAAAGAAATACAAAATAAACAATGAATAGTCTAAAAGACAAAGCGGTCACTATTTATGTATTCCCTTAATATAATGTTAAATGTATACTTTAATAAATAATAAGTTTCTTAAGTATATCGATTTGTAATATTTAAATTGGCCACATGAAAATATTCTGTTGAGACATTTTCTAAAGTTTCATACCGTTGAATATCAAATTATATATTTTCCATGAATTCTCATGGCAATTAATAAGGGGGTTTCGTGCAGATAACTTGCCAAAAGATATATAGAGAGAGACTGTATCTTGTTTACACGATTTAGTGACAGTTTAAAAATAAATTAAACAATGATACCACTAATTACACAATGGAAATTAAAAATTATCTATTTAATTTCCATGACAATACATTGTCAACGACCGTATCTTACGCGTATGAAGATTCATGTTCAAGGATATCTAAAACTTGATTAATTAAAAAGTTTTAGTTATATTTTTTGAAAATTATTCCTCATTACATTGAAATTGACTCAGCAATTGAGGTGAGTTGGGTGATAGATGGGAATATTGAAGATCACCCTCTAAAAAATATTATCATGGATTGTCGTCGACTTCTCCGAAAACCTTGGGATGCAAGGCTCAAGCATATTTATCGGGAGAAAAATGACGCTGCTGATAGATTAGCGAAATGGGGACACAAGATTGATGCTGAGTGCGTTGTCTGGGATGCTCCTCCGGCAGAGTTTGAGTAATTGTTTTTTGTTGTTTCGCCCCGGTCTGGACTTCTTTGTTGACCAAAAAAAAATAGGATAATTCTAATTGGAAATTCGGTTAATTCAGATGAAGAGTGTTTTACCCTCCTTGTTTGATTTGTATAAATTCTAGAAAAGAAGTACCGACAAAATTAAATGATAAATATAATATATATACTTGTATAATCAATCGAGTTTTAGTCGAGAATTGGATGCCTAGGATTAGAATTTTACATGATTAAGCACAGTTAAATTAATTGGGATGCTATTTATATAAGTATAGACATGACATTAAAAAATAGACAGGCTATTAATTTATTAGGCAGATCTGCCAGATTTCTGGTACTAACATGAGATTCAAATTTATTCTAATTAAATCAAATATACGAGCAAATTGACTTTAGATTCATGCTCATACCATTCGGCTTAATCTGAAAGCGTAACAAACTGGTTTTTTATAATTTTTCAAATCTCAACCGAAGTTTATATAGTTTTAGGCTTTTTAGATTAGAATTACAACGATTGTTTTGTAATTTCTCAAACCTCAATAAAAATGTATATAATTAGGCCAACCGTCGAGGTATGACAGTACTACTATCCCGTTTCTATAATCAGCATCCAAAAGCAAAATCGTATAATTTCATTTCATTTACACTTGTGTTATACTAACAAAATATGTACCAATATTGATTTCCAAGAACAGGAAAGAAAAATTATACCATAAAAACTTCATTTACAGCATAAAGATGCAGCAGATTAAGTAAGTCCCATACCACAAGAGATTATTCAGCTCTCAAAGATTATACCAGCTTGTGCCAGGGCTCTTCTGAATTCCCTTCTCTCTCATCATCCTTCTCACCAACGCCGATTCCGTCCAGTCTCCGGTCGACATAATAATCTAGCTTGTTTCATTAAACGGAACCATTTTTTCCCTTGTTGAATTAATCCACAGTGATCACAAGCTGATAGAACTGCAGTAAACCTGATCTCACTGTGTTTAACGCAGGCATTTGTGGTCACAACAAGTTATCAAGCTGGAAGGGTAAAACTCTGAACATGGTGGGAAGAATGACCTTAATTCAATGTGCTACGTCTTCTATCACATGCACACGTCGTGGATCCCAATGAAAGTGTACAACAAATTAGATCAGATAAACCGAAGAGGCTGCTTTCTGGACAACTATATGTTGTGCTTTCAATCTATGATATATAATGTGACAAACAATAATCATAGAGCAAAATTATATCAAAAACTTGACAACAAGATTAACGCTGACAAATAGGTTTAGGCTTACAAACTGAACATTTGACATCCCTAACGCATTCTCCAAACATTCTACGTCAGAGTTCAAATCTCTTCAAATACACATTAAGCATTCTACAGTTTCCAAAACCACACATCATTAATATGTTTTTTAATAATTAATAAGATCCTTCCAATAGGGAACACTCGGATGGCCTCAGCTAAAATCTCCGCATCTCTTTATTGAGCTCTAACCATAGCCGCAAGCATATCTTTAGCCACAAGCATATCAATAATACGAGGCTTATCAACTTCAACCACCTTAACCCTACAGTCATCGAGCAACATGGCAACCCTCTTCGAACGAATACCAAGTTCGCCCAAACGGTCACCTACAAGTCCAAGTGATGTAACATATGCTGCAGTGGAATCAGCCAGAAAGTTGATCTTTGTGGTGTCGCTGAAACATAGCCTTCTCCATCCCCTCACGACATATGGATCATTCACTGCAAAATATAACATTGTTCGTGTTAGAAA